>JAMPIV010011449.1:0-264559 GCA_024509875.1 Oreohelix idahoensis | reverse complement strand
AACCAGCTACAAAGCTTGACCAGTATTTTCCTTATAGCTAAACCATTCCTTATCAGCTTTAATGGCCTTATCATCACTCCAATCTCTGGCCCCCTCCAGACTCTAGCATCTCGGACATATTTGAATGAGCTTCTCCGAACAATGGCATAGTCGATCACTGACTTCTCATTCTTTGTTGGTTCACATATCTAGTGTATGCTGTATGTGCTTATGAGGGAACTTTGTGTTTGTAATGATCAGATTCTGCTCACTGCAGAATCTAAGGAGTCGCTTTCCTTATTATCATTAAGAATATCCTTCTCCATATCTTCAGATAACTCCACCCATCTAGCATGGTCATTTCCAACTCTGGCATTGAAATCTCCGAGCATGATAATTTCATCTAGGCAGTCATCCACTGTCCTTTGAAGCAGCTCGAAGAATTCCTCCTTGACCTCTGCTCTCTCATCCTTATTTGGCCCATACACAATGACAGGTTGACTATGGTTTCCTTCTTTTAGTTTTACAACCATAATGCGCTCCGAGACAAAGTTCCATCCCTTGATACTATCTTTTTGGTTTTTGGCCACAATGCAACCCATGCCATCTTTAGTTCTTTCAGATGTGGGTACACCACTGTAGAGCAGCGTGTTGCCATTGAGATCCATGACTCCTTGTCCTTTTTTCTTTGTTTCTGTTATAGCCAGGATTTCTAGTTTTGCTTTCCTCATCTCTTCCACCAGCTCCTCTTCTGTCCCATTTATACTTCTTGTGTTCCAAGTTCCATAAGTCATAGTCTGTAGTCCGTTCCAGTTCGTCGTAGTTCGTCACCTTTAGAATCAGTCCGGTTTTCTCTCTTGTAGTTTGTGTAATCATGATTTAAAGCAAACAGGTAATTGGCCTGTTGTGCCTTTGCATGGTGGAGGGGCTGCCTCCATACAGGCTGCCCTCCTCCTTTTTCAGCCAGGCTTGGGACCGGCCTGGCGGAGTTGTAATCCTGAATTACAGAGATTTATTTATTGAATTTTTTTATTAAGTCTTCAGCATTGTATTTAGATACCTGCCTATTTTGTCATGAACATGAGCATTATTCATAATCTGGGAAATAAACTAGTACTGTGAACTCTCGTCATCTCATATAAGTGCATACTGTCAACAGATTATGAAGGATGGACAGACTTCACATTTTGTGGATGGCCGAGACCCTAGTGAGTCCAACTGGATGAGGTTTGTGAACTGCGCCAGGCATGAAGATGAGCAATGTGTAACAGCCTACCAGTATAGAGGAGAAATCTATTTTAGAGCTCACAAGCAAATTCTTGTTGGAATGGAGATACTAGTAAGTATGCAGTGGGGGAAATCTGCGTGCATTAACTAGTAAGTATGCAGTGGGGGAAATCTGTGTGCATTATTAATGAACAGCTGAACATAATGCCTTTCAATGCACTAAGCATATTGTAAGATTCAAGTCAAATAATATACAGCACTGTCCTGGCTCCTTCTGTGTAGAATGGAGCTTGCTGTAGGCTACATTGACTAAGGGACAAATACACCATTCAGGGTGATGACACAACAACTGCACATGTCACAGGTAGTTGAAATAATGAACAACTGTCTGCAACAGCATATATTGTATATGTAATACATGGGCTTTGATTCAGCATGACAAATCCACTATCGCCATCTCACTTATAAGATGACTTATTGTGCAACACGAATAACTTCTTGTGACATCTTCCACAGTTGAACAACTATCAATTATATCCCCACTCAGACATAAAACAAACATCTCAGCAAGAACCACTGCAAAAACTCAACCTGTTTGTTTAAGCACCAACCTTTGACTGCTCTTATTCATCTCACACCCCTGTCTCTCTTGACCAGTGAACACTTCTCAGTTCACGCTACTAAACAGAACTCACAACATACTGACTGTAAAAGTCTGTTTGTACAGAGATGTAAAAGGTAGTTCAGTGTAAATGCCCAGATGTAACGTACTGTTTTGATGTGTTATGAATGTTAGTACGTTGAGCGTGTTGTGTTGTCCTGGACAGTACCAAGTTGTAGCGAGAATCTAGGTCACTAGCGTGAGGTGCCGCCAGGGTATAGTAGACACATACATAATGTCAGTATTCCTGTAGATTCAGACGTGTAGTACTTGTATAACAATGTGGTTGATTGTGTAAGTGAGTAATTAATAGTGCTGATAACACGAAGGCCGTATAGGCTCTTGGACGTCATTACATTAACTCACACAACCACAAGTAGAAGTCAGTGAAGTAGGGAATGCTGCTTACGTTTACAATATTTATTCATGACGTACGATAATACGATGATGATGGACGAAACAGTCAATAGTATAAGATCGTGTACATAATATGTGTAGTTACAAAGGTCAGCTTCAGGCATCACAGATCCCAGACATGTAACAATGTCTTGACCAATGTTTACGGTTTATGCAATAGCTCTAATCCCTGACTGAGCCCCGTCAGGTAAGCCCTAGCAAATATCTTGCTTAGTACGGGCGATATCAGTTATTTAAACAAAGTCAATGCCATTGTCCTACAATTAGCAAAAGACTTCAGACTGGCCTCACATGCCAGATACTTCATTCTGGTGAAGAATATTGGCCGTAAACACGGACCAGTATGATGACAACAAAATCAGGCCGCAGGTCGCGGGCCTCGATAATCAGGTCACTCTCAGTTTACACAAGCTTCTGAGATAAATATATTTTCTGCCAAACCATATTCCGCCTGCATTGCGGATCCATAAAGATGATTCCTAGGCTTATGTATGTAACGGGTCAATTTAGACCTAGTCTTTCAAATATGAAGCCATACTGGAGTACAGTAGAATAACTCCTTGTGAGCTTCGCTCACTATGTCGCCATCAGCGATAAATGTACCTGTAAGATCTAAACGAGACGAAAAGATCGAATAATGTTTCAGTTACCTTCTCAAAGAATCCTTACACTCTAAGGTAACACAACACAGCCAATACTGGCATAAAGAAACACTCAGGGATGGAAGAATGACAAAACTGTCATTCCCAGAATTTCCAATCCCTATCGAAAACTTGGCAGAGAGGAATCTACGGATCGGTACATCCGTTCTAAGCCTCAGGTACACTCTCTCTGAATCAGTCTCCCGGCTTTTGCCACCAAGACCTGCGCATGCCCAAAGAGCATGGACCAGATCGAGGCAAACCCAGACCAGGCGTTTCTGACCAAACGGGTGATAAAGATACTCTGTAAATGATCCTATAAATAGACTTAAGACGTGTCAACTATAAGATATTGCCTGAGACAGGACAACATAAGACAGGAGAAGATAATCACCAGTCAAACCTGTCACAGAAAGATAATAAACATTTATCTCTCTTTGACCACATTAAACCAAACATACATTAGGTTGGCGTTTTTTTCACCGTCCAAAATGACGGCAACACTGACTGATGACAACTCATACACTGCTCTTGTATCACACCAAACATCAGTACTATTCTGAGCTCCCAGTCATCTCCCAACTATTCAAATAAACTCGATCCCAGTGGAGCATCTGTCATAAACAATAACCTATTTCCTCACCACCAAAACAACCCTTGACAAGCACAATTTGTGATGGCAGCTGGATTCCAGACAAATGGGGCTACCTGATGAGGGATGGGATCCTGCCTGCTTTGCTCTAGCACTAGTCACAGTAGAAATGAATGCAAGTGGTGTCAAAAAAAGTAAACATTGAAATGAAGAAAGCTAAAGAGAAATGAATAGTTTAACAGTACATAGAAAGTGTAAGCAGTAAGTAAGCAGAAGCAGTACTAAATGACATTTTCAACTAGTAAAGGACTTAACAATCAATCAATTAATCAATACCCTTTCACTCCTTAAGAAGCATAGGCCTTCAAGAAACACATGTCAAGCCGACCTGTCATGTCCCATCAGCTCAAGTTCTTTCCACATCTTCCTCAACATTTTCACTTCTGTCTCCAGTTCTCTACTCCATGTATTTTTAGGTCTACCTCTGTCTCTCATTCCCTAGGGGTTCCAGAACAAGGACTGTCTAGTAGTGCTATCAACAGGTTTTCTCAATGTATGTCCTGCTTATCTCCAGTGCCTTCTTCTCATTTCTTGTTCTGCTGGCACTTATTTAGTTCCTGTCATCAGTTCCACATTAGTGATCTTGTCATACCACTTCAAACCTTCTATTTATGCAAGTATCCATTTATGAAAATCTGTATCTTTTTGGTTTGTTGTTTTTGTTGTTCTTCATGTTTCAGAGCCTTACAATAGGACTGACTTGACATCTGAATTGAAAATTCTAATTTTTATGTTGGATCAGATTTCTTTTGATTTCTCTATATTTTCAAATGCAATAAAACCTCCTCTAGCTTTTTGTATTCTTATTTTTATGTCACTGTCCCACCAATTGTGTCTGTTTTGCTGCCAAGGGATATGGATGATTCTACCTCTTGTAGGGGTGTTTCTTCAAGTAAAATCTTTTTATCATCTTCTGCATTAATTCTAATTATCTTAGTTTTCTCCTTGTGTATTTTCGTGGTAAGATCTCTCATCAAGTATTTTAATGTTGTGTTGCATTTAATCATGGTTACAGGACAGATGTGTCTGGTCATCTGCAAAAGCTGTTTTATTGGAATCCACTGGATTCCATTTCTGTTGGTTGAGGTCAATATTTTCATAACCCAATCTTTAGCCAATAAGAAGAGAAATGGTGACAAGAAGCATTTTTTTTGCACTCCAGTTCTTATCCCAAATGGTTCAGTAAGTTGTCCTTCATGAAGAACAAATGCACATCATGTCTTCATAAGTTTTCTTCATTAAGTTAGTGATCTTAACTCCACCTAGGCATGCATGGAGGCCATAAGGAGGCAGCCCCTCTTACTAGCAAAGGCAGAACAAGCCAGTCCCCTATTTCCCATAAAATACGATTACCAGAACACGCAGAGAGAAAACCAGACTGATCCTAAAGGAACTGGTACGAATTACAGACAATGATTTACGGAACATGGAATTGTAGAAGTATTAACTCTTAGTATACGAGCGGCCTCTTAGAAAGGCCGATGATCGATCCCCGTCAATAGCGAAAATGTATAGGTGAATGCATGTTTAAAACCACTGAACATTTTAGTTACATGCATGATATTGTGGTTTCATTTCTTCACATTTTGATATATAACACTTTATGTTATCTTTATAAATAAATTATTTATTGCAAAATCTGTAATGGTAGTCATGAAATTAGCTCGTATACTAAGAGTTAATGGGAAAGAGGAGGAGCTAGTGGAGAAGATAAAGAAAACAAAATTACAAATCCTGGCTCTGATGGAAACTAAGAAAAAAGGGCAAGGTGTTGTGGACCTCCCCTCATCAACAACTTTATTTTTGACTGTCATAGACTGTCTGATGCACCAGACAACAGAGGGCAGTCCAAGAGGAATTAGATGGACAACATTTTCTACACTGGAAGACCTGGAATATGCAGATAACATTGCTCTACTCACACATTCACATCAACACATCCAAGACAAAACTGACATACTGGATAAGTATAGCCAACAAGTATGTCTGAACACCATTCTGAAGAAGACAGAGGTCGTGACACTTAAATGTGGGCAATCCTGAGCCAATAACAATAAGGAACCAGAAGCTAGAACAGACAGGCACATTTACATACTTTGGGTGCATAGTAACACCAGACGGCGGGACAAGCAAGGACATCAACAACAGAATGAATAAAGTGAGAGCAGCCTTTGCTAGTCTCAACAACATCTTGAAGTCTTCCCAGTACAGCACAAACACCAAATTAAGATTAAATGAAAGCTGTGTACTTTCTGGGCTTCTCTATGGTGTGGAATGCTGGAGAGTAACAGAGATGGAAATGTCGAAACAGTCCTCTTTCCACACAGTGTATCTAAGGAAATTTCACCAAATCTTTTGAACAAATACCATCACCAACCAAGAACTACTTATTCGTAGTAACCAAGAGGACATGCACACCCTCAAAGCTGGCAGACGCTGGAGTGGGGTCGGCCACATCGTCAGAAGGAACCCCGATGCCATCACAAGAACAGCTATGCTATGGACCCCTGAAGGAAAGCGAAAGAGAGGCCGACCAAAAACAACTTGGCAGAGGACTGTGGAGGCTGAGATGCAAAGAATGAACCAGAGTTGGGGCACTGTATGAAGGATGGCCACCGACCGAACAAAGTGGAAGCAATTTGTTGCTTCCATACAAGACACCACCAGGCGTGATGGCCACTGACTGGTTTGGCAGCCTGCAGCTAAGGATCAAAGAAGAAGTTGTGGACCTCAATGGCAACATGCTGCTCTTTAGTGGAGTCCCCACAAGCAAAAGAGCTAAATGAGGTGTGGGTTGTATGGTGGCTAAAAGACGAATAACATCAAAGGATGGAACTTTGTCTTGAAGCCCATTATGATGCTAAATCTGAAAGATGGAGAAACCATAGTCAACCATGTCATTGTGTATGGGCCAAATGAAGAAGAGCGAGCAGAGGTCAAATAAGAATTCTTTCAGCTGCTTCATAAGATAATGGACGACTGCCTGGATGAGATTTTCATTCTCAGAGATTTCAATGCCATAGCTGGAAATGACCATGCTAGATGGAGTGTAGTTATTGGAAGATGTGGAGAAAATGCACTAAATGACAATGGAAAGTGACTCTTTAGATTCTGCACTGAGCAAAACCTTGTCATTACAAATACTAAGTTCACCCATAAGCGCATACATAAATTTAGCTGATTCCGTACGTAAGATCTAATAATAGACGCAAAGGCCGAATGCTGTAGACGTAAGATCTTTTAAAAGACGCTGATTTATTTTATTGTTTCTTTCGATTCTGATATTTTATACTGCCCGGAATTTATCTCGAACGGAAGTAAACACAAAACTGGGCAAATTTCAACAAGCTTCAACGTCTTTTATTTGCGTTTGAATGGATTTTTTCACATTTATCTTTATCTTTAATCGTGTTTTATCGTATCGCCATAATGGCCGAAAACACACAGGATATGTTACTAATATGTGAACAGTGAACAAACTGTGTGATCAACCATAACTTTCTTACTTTTTCTGTGTTTCTAAATGGACTACCTGCACAAAGAGAGTGAAACTGTATTGTGATAACAATTTATGTTACAAGCCTTACGTAAGTCGAAAATTTTTGTTCAAAATTTCAAGTTATCTTTTTTCCGTGTACATGTTATCTGTTATAACATAAACATAACATAAAATTAGCTAGAAAGGCATATGGATTTATATTGTTCATCCAATGTACTTTAAATTGATGTATAATATGTTATACTTAACTCATGATTAGACACACATTGTCACTAAACGTAAATTATGTATGTGTAAATTTTTGGGGCTTAAAAATAATTCCGTCCAGAGCTAAAATTAATTACGTACGGAATCAGTTAAGTATGTGTGGGATGCTAGAGTCTGGAGAGGGGGAGATATTGGAAGTGATCACCACCTGCTGACAATTAAAAGAACAACTGAAAACATTTCTCAGTCTAGGCATTGCCCATCATCACTCAAAAAAATGAATAATCAAGCAGGAGAGATTAGGATTAAGGCCTACAAGCTGACAGGGCCAGAAGTTAAGACCAGGAATCAGGGGCTTATTTTGACAGCAGTAAGAAACTAGAAACTTTCTGGCTTAACTTTAAAGACATCATAAAAATAGCTGCAGCAGAAGCATGTGATGAAATAGGACGTGGGAAGAAAGGAAAGAGGACACCTTGGTGAACAGAAGAAGTTAGAAAAAAATAAGAGAACAAAAAAAGCCCCGGAAACATTACTTAGAAATCTAAAAATGCAGCAGGAAAAACGGAAAAATATAGAGAATATTTGATACTCTGAACAGAAGCAAAGAGCAAGGGGCAAGCAGCAAAACAGAAATTCTAGAAGGAATTTGGAGAAAAGCTAAAAAAGATGCTCAAGAAAAACCAGAAATCGTTCTACAAAACACTAAAGGATATGAGGAAGGAAAAACAGTGCCCTCTTAAATTTATAAAAGACAAACAAGACAACTTGATTATTGCCCCTAAGAAAGTGATTGAAAGACAGAAAGAATATTTCTCAGAGCTCCTTGACTGTGAACAAGGTCAAGTCTCAGAAATGATAACCACTATTACAAAAGAGGAAACCAATGGTGATGAAGATGGCATCAAGATAGAAGAACTGAAGGCAGCATTGGAGAAAATAAAGGTGAGCGAATCAGCAAGATATGTTGGTATAACACCAGAAATGATTAAGTACATGGGAGCAGAAGGTAACCTATTACTCATGAGGGTCCTACAAGCAGCGTGGCACCACAAGACCATACCAAAGGATTGGGAGATAGCCAAAAAAGGTGACGATGCAAAAATCATTGAGGCAAATCCCTGCTTAGAGTCCCTGGTAAATTTACTGTAGAACACTGGAGCAGTGACTCAGACACCTGGCTGAGCCACAAATGGATGATGTCCAGTGTGGCTTCCAAGCAAACTGAAGTACTCAGGACCTTAACTTCATACTCAGTGTGAAAAGGTCCCTTGAGTATAAAGGTGAGATGCTTCTTTGTTTCTTGGATCTGGAGAAGGTATTTCTCCTAGAGAAAACTTAAGAAGTAACTGCTTGGCAAGGAAGAACATTCCAGGACCTCTGGTCCATGCTATACAGAGCTTCTACAAGACTTGCAGAAATTATGTGAGGAAGGGAAACTACAAGTCAGAAGAGTTCAGGACCACCACTGAAGTAAGACAGGGTGATATTCTGTCACCTTATCTTTTCATACTCCTCAAGGATGATGTCATCAAAGCATGTAAGGAAAGGACTAAAAACTATTCAGTAGGGTACTGAAAGATGAGACAGGTCTGTTATTTTAGAACTGGCATTTGCTAATGATGGTGCCCTGATTGCTAAATCAGAGGCTCATGTTCAATCCAACTTGAAGATCTGGAGAAGAGAGGGAGGGTTATTAGCTGTTCCGAAACAAAAACCATGGTGACCTCAAGAGAAGGAAAAAAGCATCATATTATGCTAGGAGAACAGATCCTGGAGCAGGTCAACCAATTTAAATGCCTTGAAGCTATCATAGACTGGAAGGAGGCATGGAAGAAGAATTGGCTACCCGAAGAGCGGCAGCTTGGACATTTTTTTCAGGCCATAAAATGAGGATTCCTCAGCAAACGAGAGATAGGCAAGAGGATGAAGATGGCTGTATACTGCTCCACCTATGTTCCAGTCGTGACATATGGATGGAAGTCATGGACAATGGCTACAACCCACAAAAGCCAGCTGCAAACCTCAGAAATTATCTTATGAAGATGCTTGAAGTAAAAAGAAGAGACATGGTCTGCAACCAAACAATATGGCAAGGCCTTAAAGCCCAGCCCCTGCAGACCCAAGTAGAACAGTCCCAACTACGATGGTTTGGCCATGTGTGCAGAATGGAAGATCGGCGACCATGACAAATATGGGAACCAAGAGCCAGGGATCCAGTCCTTCGGGACGACCCATTCCTCCATTCTGCTGGTATTTCTTCTCCCTTCCAGATTTTACTAAATCATTTGAATAATATCTCTCTAGCAGTGTCTACTTTGATGGCCTCTGTTTGAATGTCATCTGGACCAGCTGCTTTTCCATTTCTTAGAAGCTTTATGGTTTTTTTTTTTTTCCTTAATAGCTCTGTTACAGTTGACTTGCAGCTCTTCTTGTGCTGGCTGAATGTCTGGGGGATTTTGTGGAACTGGTCTATTGAGAAGGTCCACACAATGTTGCTAAGCAATAGCCCATTCTTTATCTTTGACGAGGCTATTTGCTTGTTTGGATTTCCCTGTTAGCTTCTTTGTGCTGTTATATAGGTCTCTCATATTTCCTTTGGCTGCAGCTTCCTCAGCTCCTCAATATATTTGGTTTCGTTTTGTCTCCTTTTATGATACTTCTGACCTCTTTATTCACTTCTGTGTACATTTCCTGAGCCTTGGCTTTGGAACTTCTGGTTTTACTTCTGTTTAAATCAGTTTTTTTTTCATGTTAATGGTTTCTGTTGTTATGCATGCTTTGTGCTAGTGTTCTCTTTTTCCCAGTACTTCTTCAAATGTCTCATTCCATCTATTGTTTACTGTTGCCAGTGGTCTTCCTGCTGTTGAAGTACTTGGTATCATTTAGACACTGTGTTCAAAAGTTTCTCTTATTTCTTGGTTGCTTAGATAACCTACATTAAATTGTTGTCTATAGCTATGTGCTGTTGTATATGTATTGAGTTTTATCATTATTTTGGCTTAGAAAAAGATGGTGATCTGATGCAACATCTGTACCTCTACATACCTTTACTTCGTGCAGTGATGACACAAACTTCTTGTTCAAACAGATATGATCAATCAGATTTTCTGTTCTATGATCTGGTGATACCCGTGTTGTTTTGTGTATTCTTGTGGAAACATGATTCCTGCGATCGCCAGTTGATTTGAAGCACAGAAGTTTGTGATAATCTGTATAGTTACCATTTTTGTTTGGTGTTCTTTGTCTATGTTTTCCCATGTTTTCTTCATGATTGATCTCTAAGTGCTGGTCAAGCAACTCGAAGTTTGCCTGTTTTCAGGTTGCAACACGGCAAAGTGCTTCAGGGTCATAGTTAGAGGATTAACCCTGGATTTCATGTAATAGCAGTGCACATTGAGAGACAGATGTAATTCTGGAATACATGCTGGAGCAGCTTGAATGATCAGTGTGCATTCCTTTGTATCTTAGCTATTTCAGAACATATAACAATGGTGCAGCCATATTTTATGATCAAATGGATTTTAAAAATAAATATACTTAAAGAGATAGTCCCAGAAACAAGAAGGAGGGCTAGACCAAAAATAAACTGGACAGACTGTAGTGAGAAAAATGAACAGGAAAGACTTTTGCAAAGGCAAGTACTGGCACAAGACAAACAAACCTAGAAACAAATAATGGAGCATTTAACAGAAAATAGTGCCCCAATGGCCAACTAGGGAAAAGGGGGGGGGGGTTGAAGGATCTTGTTACACATGGAAGCATATTGGAAATATGGTGTTTTGCCCATATTATGGTGTTAGGTGCTCAATTCATAAGGCTGGGTCAACCCCGGAGCCATTTGTGGTCTAAAAAATCAAACCTCAACTGGGGATCGAACCATTGACCACCGAGCTAGAAAGCCAGTGCACTAACCAATACGTTACTGCAGCTGAAATGACCAGCTAGGTTACTAGAGAAAGGCAGAAAGAACACACTTTATTATTTATATTCCGGCAGGAAAATAAAAAAATCCAATCTGCATTATTTTAGGCTTCATCTGAAAGCACAAGGGTTATTAATATTTTATATTTATCTCCAGAAATGAACTTAGAAATGCAGCATAATTTCCATGGAGCATATGTATAATCTAAATCACAAGAAAACATGGATAGGTCAGGAAGGCTTGGCATTAATTTGTTAAAGACCTGTGTGTCAAGGTGAACTCAAGGGTATTGAGTGAATGCAAAGAATATTTAACTTATTTTTTACTGGTCTCTGTCACGTGACCGATAATTTATTTTACCATTTCATTCCATATGTTATTAACTCTTTTAATGTTCTGTTTTCCTGGACATTTTGTATTTCTTTTCTTTCATTTTGTCACCTGTTCAAACCCCACCCACGTTTGTTTACGTTTGGCTGGCTTTCAGTACTAAATTCTTCAACAGTCAGCGTAGCGTAACGTTACATCAACGCACCAGTGGCTCGTTTGACCAGAGAAACATTTCTCTGGTCGCTCTAAGTCTTTGATCACGAGCAGCTGGTACCCTTTGAGGCCTGGGTAACGAGTTTGATCTGTTTCAGGGGGAGATAAAACCCGCTGTTAGTCCTTTGTGGGTTTTTGCCCCTTAGAACGCAATAGTGATCATAATATTATGTCTATCGGGGGGGGGGGGGGGAATCTTCTCGCGGTTGTTGTCTTTGATGCAGTCTCTAGAGAAACTTTTGTCTTACTCTCCGGATTACGTCTTTCGCCGAACATCTGTAGAAATATGCAGGCCAGGTGTCCGGGGGGAGCGTCCTTTGTAATCTATAAGAGTAGATGGGTTTAATAAGCCAAGTCACTTGTGATTATTCCTGGCCCGTAGATGACCATATGAGACTTAGGCAGAGATAGCACGGCAGTACAAGAATGTGTGTGCCTATGTTCTAGTCATTTTTCGGGTTTCAGGGAGACCGAATCGCTAGAGCAAACTCCAGTCAGGCGAAGAACGACATGTCCTCTTCGACCTAGAGGGTTTCTGAATACTGCTAGCGTCACGAGTAGTCAAACTCCGTTCCTGAACCTAAACCCTTTTGTCAATGCCAAGTTACGCTCACGCAGTGCAACGAGCCAAAGCTAAATCTGGAAATCATCAAATGCAGTAGTAGTTCTCTACTCGCCTATTGGATTACCAGTCAGAGCATTGCCGCTTCCAGAATATCAAAACCGCCCAGCATGCCTATAGCAGAATTCCATATCACCCGCCTTTGTGTGCCTAAACGGGGCAGTCAGTCACACCACAGTCAAACCAGCCCAAACTGGATTTAATGCCAAGCAGAGTCAAGCGCAGGATGAGAGCGCATGGGACCGTTTATCCTCAAGTAACCTCATCTTGGGTGTATTTTCTGGATACTTAAAACTTCGCACTTAGGAGCGGCCAGCAGGAGATAAACAGCGTCTTCCAGTTTTCCTTCACGCATTTAAGGTCACCAAAGTATAGCACCAACAAGGAAAGTTTGGTATTTGACTTCATTCATCTTGAAGGATATTTATCTGTAAGACACTTTCTGGAGCTAGCTTCTGGTCCCACGAAAGCGGACAGGCTGACACGCAGTTTATTCATGTGAACAAAACGGAGGTAAAGAGAGTCTTCCAGCCCACCTCGCGCCAGTAGGGAGGAGTCACCAATGATAGCGCCTATACAGTGATTTTATTTAGGTTAATTCCATCACCCATGGAGGATATGTACGAGAAAACCATTTACTGGAGCTATTTCATCTGGTCCCGAAAGCGGACGGACTGACACTCGATTTATTTCTCTCTCCGTGTTCTACAGGTTTTACGAGTGTTGGTGGTGTGTGCGTTTATGGGTGTGTATTTACGTTATTGATGGTTATTGATGACTATTGATGATTATTTGATTATTGATGTAATTTATGCTGTGTATGATGATATTCATTAATTCCATGTTTTTCTTCTTTAATAAAGTTTACACATTTATTAATGCGCAGTTCCCGACCCTTTTCATCCATAATTAAACTTGTTTTAGCTCTTTACTATAATCTCTATGTTTTGATAAGAGAAAAGAGTGAGAGCAGGAGGTGCTTAGACCGTAAAAGTGAGTTGAGGCTTAGAGAGAGAGATCACTTTGATAAATCTTCTTCCAGGTTGTCTCAAGTCCATCTCCTATTTACACCTTTCTGTGTGTGTAATCTATAACTCTGTCAGTCCACTATTCCTTGTTGATTTCACTACTATCGTCCAACTCGACAAAATACTCTACACTTTACTCAACCACGACAGTCTCTCAGTTTTAATCTTGCATTTAGTGCCCTAATTAAATTTAAAAGTCAAAATGATCGTGAGTGATATTTCTAATGCTTCTACTTTTACAAGGATAGTTTGTTGGTCACTTTAAGTTTTATTGTTTCAGGTGTACTATGGTGACAGTTATGCAAAATATTTGGGTATACAGGTTCAAAAATGTGGCAAACTGAGCAGAAAAGTGCAAAGAAGGGAGAATGTACAACAACTTGGTTGGAAAACAGAAAATAACAGTAAGTGAATGACACACATTCAGTGTAAACACTAGAGATGTTCTCTACTACATTAATATCTGAACTGTCATAGTTGAAATAAAGAATAAATCAAATGATACTGTGTGGTGCAGGTTTAAAGTGTAACGGTAGACGTATAACAGATACTGTGTCGTGTGGGTTTAAAGTGTAAAGGTAGACATATAACAGATACTGTGTGGTGCAGGTTTAAATTGTAATGGTAGACGTATAACAGATACTGTGTGGTGCAGGTTTAAAGTGTAACAATAGATGTATAACATACTGTGTGGTGCAGGTTTAAAGTGTAACGGTAGATGTATAACAGATACTGTGTGGTGCTGGTTTAAAGTGTAAAGGTAGACGTATATCAGATATGGTGTTGTGTGGGATTAAAGTGTGAAGGTAGATGTATAACAGATACTGTGTGGTGTGGGTTTAAAGTGTAAAGGTAGACGTATAGCAGATACTGTGTGGTGCAGGTTTAAAGTGTAACGGTAGACATATAACAGATACTGTGTGGTGCAGGTTTAAAGTGTAACGGTAGACGTATAACAGATACTGTGTGGTGCAGGTTTAAAGTGTAAAGGTAGACATATAACAGATACTGTGTGGTGCAGGTTTAAAGTGTAAAGGTAGACATATAACAGATACTGTGTGGTGCAGGTTTAAAGTGTAAAGGTAGACATATAACAGATACTGTGTGGTGCAGGTTTAAAGTGTAAAGGTAGACGTATAACAGATACTGTGTGGTGTGGGTTTAAAGTGTAAAGGTAGACATATAACAGATACTGCAGTAGGGGAGTGAAATATTGGAGACAGTTTACATGTACTAGTTCTCAGCTTTATTAGGTGGGATGACCAGTTCCTTTCCTCACTGTCTTTACCTTCTGTAGATTCACATGTCTACTTTTACATCTGGCTATACTGGAATGTGTGTTATTATAAAGACATGATGACAGTGTATTGTGAGTGAGTGTCATTAGAAAGACATAATGGCAGAGTATGTGAGTGATTGTCATTAGAAAAACATAATGGCAGAGTATTTGAGTTAGTGTCATTAGAAAGACATAAGGGTAGAGTACTTGAGTGAGTGTCATTAGAAAGTCATAATGGCAGAGTATTTGAGTGTCATTAGAAAGACATGATGGCAGAGTATTTGAGTGAGTGTCATTAGAAAGACATAAGGGTAGAGTATTTGAGTGAGTGTCGTTAGAAAGTCATAATGGTAGAGTATTTGAGTGAGTGTTATTAGAAAGACATGATGGCAGAGTATTTGAGTGAGTGTCATTAGAAAGACATAAGGGTAGAGTATTTGAGTGAGTGTCGTTAGAAAGTCATAATGGTAGAGTATTTGAGTGAGTGTTATTAGAAAGACATAATGGCAGAGTATTTGAGTGAGTGTCATTAGAAAGACATAATGGCAGAGTATTTGAGTGAGTGTCATTAGAAAGACAGAGGCAGAGTATTTGAGTGAGTGTTATTAGAAAGACATAATGGCAGGGTATTTGAGTGAGTGTTATTAGAAAGACAGAGTATTGTGAGTGTGATACAAAAAACAAAATGATAGAGTATTTAGAATGTAATTAGAAAGACATTATTACAAAGCATTGTAAGTGAGCGCAATTAGGTACGTGTGGTGATAATAATAGTTATAATAAATCAAAAAATTACAATGTAGTAAAATGACTATAATTGTTTTGTTGTTAACTTTCTCAAACATTGACTAATGTCATCTTTTTTTATGTTTTTTCTCAATTTTAGAAGTCTACTCTTGTACTCAGTGCAACATTGCCTTCTCTGAGCTGTGGTATTTGCAGAAACATTTGAAAACCAAGCATAAAGACAAATACTGGAAAGTTATCTGCAGTAAAATGTTTGGAAATTTGTTGCCAAACCAATGGGCAAGAGTGGAAAATAAAAGAGAAAACAAACAAGAAAATTGTCACATTATAGATACAACACCCGTAAAGAGAGATGGTCATGTTTTAGATACAACACCAGGAAAGAAAGACATTCATGTTACAGTTACAACACCAGAAAAGAGAGATAGTCAGATTACATATACAACATCAGAAAAAAGAGACAGTCACTTTATAGATACAACACCAGGAAACACTAATGACTTAGAACTGGCAGGAGCTAAAGTCTCACAATATGTAAAGAATTTTAAGAAGAATACAGTGATCATTAATAAAGCTAAAATTAATGAAGGGCTGATCTTACCAAATGAGGATTGTAGCAGTGAGCTAACTACACATGTTAATACATCTGAATTATGCATTGAACTCATTGTAAGTGATACTGAGAGCAGCAATCTTAAGAGACATAAAATAATACATACAGGAGAGAAACTTCACAAGTGTGATATTTGCAATACATGTTTTACTAAGAGCAGCAATCTAAAGAGACATACAATAATACATACAGGAGAGAAGCTTCACAAGTGTAATATTTGCAGTACATGTTTTACTGACAGCAGTAATCTAAAGATACATAAAAGAATACATACAGGAGAGAAGCCTTACAAGTGTGATATTTGCAGTGCATGTTTTACTAAGAGCAGTCATCTAAAGATACATAAAAGAATACATACAGGAGAGAAGCCTTACAAGTGTGATATTTGCAGTACATGTTTTACTAAGAGCAGCAATCTAAAGAGACATAAAATAATACATACAGGAGAGAAGCTTCACAAGTGTGATATTTGCAGTACATGTTTTACTAATAGCAGTTATCTAAAGATACATACAGGAGAGAAGCTTCACAAGTGTGATATTTGCAGTACATGTTTTACTAAGAGCAGTCATCTAAAGATACATACAAGAGAGAAGCCTTACAAGTGTGGTATATGTAGTGCATGTTTTACTCAGAACATTGGTCTGAAGACACACAACAGAATACATACAGGAGAGAAGCCTTAGACCTGTGATGTTGGAAGGCTTTGTATAGTGTTAGCCTAAAGCAACACAGTAATAACCATACCATACAAGTAATTATGCAATGTTTTAAACACTAATTCACATACATAATTGTTGTTTTTTTTTGTAAATTCTGGCCCAGAAAATTGTGATGCTGTAATTAAAAAAAAAAAAAACTTTTTCACAATTGTGTGGCAAGTTTATAAATTTCTGGTTGTCAGAAATAACTTTCACAAGTTAGCTTTAGTTTTTAATTGGTTTAAGTTATACAGTTTCAAGTAACTGTTGTTGTATAAGTGCAGTTTTGTCTGACTTTCATGTCTGTGACAACTTTTTTAAATGTCTGGCTTGACTAATAAACTGTTCATTTCTCCATGTCCAACACAATTGAATGTTTCATTCATTTATCCTTAACCTTAGCTCCCCAAGAAGCATAGGCCTTCAACAAACACTTGCCAAGTCCTCCTGTCACTTGCCATCAGCTCATGTTCTCTCCACGTTTTCCTCATGATTTTCACCTCTGTTTCCAGCTCTTTTCTCCATGTGTTTCTAGGTCTACCTCTGCCTCTCTTTCCCTGAGGGTTCCAGAACAAGGACTGCCATGTAATGCTATCAACAGGTTTCCTCAGTGTGTGTCTTATCTATCACCATCGTCTTCTTTTCGACTTGAATGTTTGAGTGACTTTTAATAACACGGATCAGTTGTTGTATTTGAAGTAAGTTTTATACAGATAGATTTTGATTAATACCCGATAACGCTAATATTTACATAAAGCTGTTTAGTTTAACTATTAAATTATAAATATTTGTTATTGTTCATTGATTCATGATAATGTCACAAGTTGACGTACAAAGTGTTCTTCATTTCTGTTAAAATGTTTATGTTAAATAAATCTGTAAACAAACCAAACATTACGTGTTATAATTATTCTTTCTTTGTATTTGACACTAGAGTTGGAGTAATCTAATAATGAACGAAAATATGGGGATATATAGGCCAACAATGGTAACTTATCTGCATGCTTCTACTGATAATGGGATTACATAGAGTCTCACATACGAGATGTAGCTGATTCTGATGCTGTCCTTTAATCCCTGTCTGATTTAAAAAAAAAAAAAACCAACGATCAAGATATGTTACCACAGGCGAACATCCATATATAAAGGATGGATGACATGATAGGATCAGTTGATGATGAGTCAACTCCTGTGACTTAGTTGAGGGACAACTCAATAAATGCACATTCAGGCGCCATGTAATAAGTAAAATTCGTGTCCAATGTATCAAAAATACATTATCAGTACAGTCAGGAACACATCATTTCAAGGTAACCTCATAGCTCAAAATCGCCCCTACCCACCCCTTCTCTTTTTTTGTAACATCTGTTCCACGCAAGCGTAAAAGGTTTTAAAGAAAATACGGAATAGGATCACATTCCCCTGTGCTTTCAATGATTAATATCTTGAGCACCCATGAAAATTTTGTTTGTTTATCAGTTAAATTTGTTAGCAACAACTTTTCGGGAAAATAGAGAAACAGCTCGTTTTGCACTCTGCTTTAACTCTTTGAACCTCACAACCCATATTGTGCTCCACTATGTGATACATTATTCTCCTTTGATCCACCTCTAACGCCAGTTTGGTTGTAGTTAGGTTTCTTCACGTCTGTACTTTACATCCGTGTTTCCCGCGCTTTTTCCAGTCACTGCCCCACCCCCCCACCCCCACCCATTGGCTGTCAGAACACGTCTGCTATTTCCCTGTATTACATAAACAACTATAACGAGTGGAAGATCAGCACAAGTACTAATTCAGCAATAACAATACTGAACGAACCCGATAATGTTTTCATAATGTCCGTTAATTGTTATTTGACATGAATTAATCTATAATACACTTTTCTAGATAGGCCTTTAGCTTTATAGGTTAAGACAGTGGCGTAAGTACAATGTGAGGAGGCCCCGGGCACAAATTATCAGGCGGTAATAAAATGAACTGAACAGCTATATTCAATACACGGCTGGTCTGTACCAAAATGTACACTGCTTATTAAATAATTACTGTTAGGAAAACTTGTGCAAGCTCTGCGCAAAATATTTTATTTTAAACCTTACCTAATCAACAGAATGGAATAGTTTGATACCGCCGCGTAAGCACTACATACTTTAATGGCATCACTCGTATCTGCAAGTAAAAGAAGACTCGAGAATGTTTTTGCTCATAGGTAGTAGCGCCATAATGATACAACTAGGAAACGTTGCGTCATCTGATTTATGAAAGTCCGAATGCACTGTAGGAAAGCCGGTTCAGAGGATAAAAGATTGATTGTTGATGCCAAGCTGTTAAGTTTTAACATAATTTTAAAGCTAAAACGATGTGACAAGGTAATGGGTGGCTCTTTTATTATGGAACTAAAATTATTAAATTTTTTTTCGTCATTTCGTGACCGGTTTTATTTGCAGAGATCTGAAATCTTGATAAAATCGATTATTTGTGTTGTGCGTTTATATGGAAGATTATAATGTGTATTCAAAACAGATTTCACTCAAAGCCCACTATAATACGCGCAGTTTCCGTCACCTACGAAAAAAACAAAAAACTGGTTCGAATGTTTCTAACATACTGAAAAGATTGAAAGGCATGCGTGTTCTTTCATTGGGTGTTATATGTAGCTTTAACTTAAAGCCCAGCAAATATTATCCCATTACTGAAAAGCTGTCGCGAATGTTTGTATACACGTGACCGGACGTATCAATATCATAAACAATGTATACAGTGGAAAGTTTACTTTGTTTCTGAATGCGCAAAATGTTTCAACAAGAACTTGTGTTTTGTGCTTATCTTGAATTACACAAACATATTTACACTTAAATTAACTATCTCCAGGACAAAAGTCAACCACCAGGCTAAGACAAGAGATATACATAGATTGATCCAAGGGAGAAGATGGCAAATTAGGGATAGGAATATATATTCCAATATGGAAAATGACAAAAGAATATAGAATCACAGAATATACATCCATTGTTACTGCAAAGATGATGGCAATACTTAAAGCTTTATAAATCTTCTCTAAAACCCCTCCCAAAAACTAACCATTTTAACAAACTTACTTTGAACAATTTAAGCCCTAAGAAACTTACGAGAATGCGATAGACCTGGTACAGCGTAAGAGATATTTCTGGATACTACGTACTTATGTTCCAGAGGATGTTCAGTCTTCATAGCTTAGATACCTTCACATGTTGGCATAGAGGGAAATGAACAGGCAGATAAAGAAGCCAAAAAAGGTAGATCTGATAAAAATCTAATAAGTGTATGGATCAGTAAATCAGAGAATAAAAGCTTAATTAACGAAATAAGAACAGATGAATGGAAAGCAGAGTGGAATAAAAATCTGAAAGGAAAACATGCAGATAAGGATTCAAGGCCCCAACAAGAAATTGTTAGATATCTAGGAATTGAAAATTCCCAGAAACAAGAAACTTCTCAGACTACAGCTGGGAAAAGGCTATTTCAGAATAGACGAGCTGTGCAGGATGTATTGAAGACAATAATATAGAACCTTTCTTAATACAATATAAGAGGTATGATCAAATGAGAATCCCAATATTAGATTATTTGCATGCATCAAATTTACCTATAAATATAGAAGAGATGTTAAGAACAGACAGACCTAATGTTACATGATTTACTTCCCTTGCTCTGCAGTGATGGTCCAATAGTGGCCAAACTTCAGAGTATCTACTCAAGATCTTCAAAGGTCGTCGTTCAACATTACTCATGGCAAAGATGTGAATTTGAAGTCCGGTCCCAAGCCCAGCTGGAAAAGGAGGAGGATGGCCTGTATGGAGACGGTAAGGAGTTAGCCCTTCCATCATGCAAAGGCACAACAGGCCAATCACTTGTTTGTTTTTAAAAAAAACCAGATTACGCGAAACATAAGAGAGAAAACCGGACTGATTCTAAAGGCGACGAACTGGAACGGACTACGACTTACGGAACATGGAACACAAGAAGTTATAATGGGAAGGAAGAGGAGATGGAAGAAGAGATGAGGAAAGCCAAATTAAAAATCTTGGCTTTAACAGAAACAAAGAAATACAAACAATTAGTTATGGATCTCGATGGCGACACGCTGCTCTACAGTGGTGTACCCACATCTGAAAGAGCTAAAGGGGGCATGGATTGTATTATGGCCAATAACCAGAGGGAAAGTATCAAGGGATGAAACTTTGTCTCGAAACGCATTATGGTCCTAAAACTAAAAGAAGGAGAAATCATAGTCAACCTTGTCATTGTATTATGGCCAAATGAAGATGAGCGAGCAGGGAGCAAGGAGGAATTATTCGAGCTGCTTCAAAAGACAGTAAACGACTGCCTAGATGAAATTATCATTCTCGGAGATTTCAATGCCAGAATTGGAAATGACCATGCTAGATGGGGTGGAGTTATCGGAAGAAATATAGAAGATACTATCAATGACAATGGAAAGCGACTCCTTAGATTCTGCACTGAGCAGAATCTGATCATTACAAACATTACAAAGTTCCCACATAAGCGCATACGTGTATACACTAGGTGTGAACCAACAAAGAATGGGAAGTCAGTGATCGACTATGCAATAGTTAATAAGAGCTCATTCAAGTACAAGGTATGTCCAGGATGCTAGATGTGGAGGGGGCCAGAGATAGGAAGTGACCACTATTTGTTAACAATTAAAAGAACAAATAAAAAAGTTACTCGACCTAGGAACTGCCTAACATCACGCAAGAAGCTATGTAAACGAACAGGGTAAACGAGCATTAAGACTTACACGCTGAGAGAGCCAGAAGTTAAGACCAGATACCAGGGGTTTATTGCTACCGCAGTGAGAAACAGAGAACAACAACCTGATGACCTGGAAACACTCTGACTGAAATTCAAGAACATTATAAAGACAGCTGCAGCAAAAGCATGTGGTGAAGTTCGACTTGGGAACAAGAGAAAGAGGACACCTTGATTGACAGATGAGGTTAAACAGAAAATAAGAGAGAAGGCATGGAAACAATATTTAGGAGTTAAAAACACAGCAAGAATAAACAGACAAATAGAGAAAATAATATATGATACTCAGAACAGAAGCAAATAACAAGGTGCTAGCAGCAAAACAGAATTCCTGGGAATAATTTGGAGAAAAGCTAGAAAGCGATGCACAAGAAAACCAGAAATTGTTCTATAAGACCCTAAAGAATCATTGGAAGGAAAAACAGTGCCCTCTTAAATCTATAAAGGACAAGCAAGGCAAATTGCCTACTGCCCCCAAAGAAGTAATGAGAAGATGGAAAGACAATTTTTCAGAGCTCCTGGATGAGGA
Organism: Oreohelix idahoensis; assembly: GCA_024509875.1. Classification (NCBI taxonomy): domain Eukaryota; kingdom Metazoa; phylum Mollusca; class Gastropoda; order Stylommatophora; family Oreohelicidae; genus Oreohelix; species Oreohelix idahoensis. The sequence goes on along the minus strand of JAMPIV010011449.1, from coordinate 242,480 downwards.
GCAAGGTAAAACCTCAGAAATGATAACCACTGACACAGAAGAGGAAATCAATGGTGATGAAGGTCACATAAAGATGGAAGAACTGAAGGCAGCACCAGAGACAATCAAGACGGGCAAAGCAGAAGGACATGATGGTATAACACCAGAAATGGTTAAGTACATGGGCGCAGCAGGCGACCTATTACTACTAAGGGTCCTACAGCAGCTTGGTGCAACAAGACCATACCAAAGGATTGGGAGATTGCGATAATAACACCGATTTTCAAAAAGGGTGAAACCGACAATGTGGAAACCATAGAGGCATATCCCTTCTCAGTGTCCCTCATGGACGATGTCATTAAGGCATGTACGGAGAGGACAGGACAGTTTTCAGTGGGGTAAATTAATATGAGACAAACATAAAGGTATGTTATCAGGCACTCGTAGGTAATAAAGAAGTAGAACACTAGACAACAGAAAAACAACAGACGTGAGTGGCTTACCCAGACTCACGTCTGTTGTTTTTCTGATGTCTAGTGTTCTACTTTTTTATTTTCTACGAGTGCCTGATAACATACCTTTATGTTTGTCTCATATTAATTTACTGTTTACAGGCCTCGGGTTTCCCTTCCTTATGTGTTATTCAGTCGGGTACTGGAAGATGAGACAGGTCTGTATTTCAGAGCTGGCATTTGCTAAAAATGTTGCCCTGATTGCTAAATCAGAGGCATACCTTCAATCCAACCTGCACGTCTGGAAATACGATAAGTAAAAAGAAGGATGATCCTATACAGCTCGAAAAAAAAACCATGGTGATATCACGAGAGGAAAGACGACATCAAATTAAGCTGGAAGAACAGGTCCTGGAGCAGGTCGACCACTTTAAATACTGTCACATATGGAAATAGTGCAGAAGTAACCGTCCACTTTTGCCACATCCCCCCCTCCCCATCTTGGTTTTATATGGCTTTTTTTTGCTACACAAACGCCTGATTCACGATCGCAATTAAAACGCGAGCCATCTGGCAATTAAGCACGTATGCGGAACAGAGCGAAGGGAGCAGCAACGGCGTAATCGTTCTTTGATCAGAGAAACATGCAAGCAGAGGTCAGGCGTAACAGTTTCTTTGAAGAATCAAATGGGCGATAAGCCTGAGACGTACCTGAAGTATTACATTTTTCAAGGGAATTAACTTACAGAGCTGAGAGGTGGCAGAGGTGAAGAAATTACCTTTCATTCAAGAATAGAACCACAAAATTGGCCCGACCCTGGTCGGAGGTGTGAATCTCGCATTAAGGAGCAATAGAACGGAATCCATAGATATATACATGGTCTCTCCCAATCTCAGATATCAGTCACTCAGAGAATTCATGAGAATAACTAGCGCGATATTATGAGAGTTTTAGTACATAGAACTTCTTAGATTCGTGGAGATATTTTTTCAGTTTCTTCTGTTTCGCGGTACTTTATATACTAGCATCTTGGTTGATTTAATTGTTAAAGTTTTTCTCTATATTCTACTGGGATTTTCTGTGTTAATTGAATAACTTATAGCTTAATTTTTTCCAGCGGTAAAGTAAATTTAATTACGCGCTTTTTCCCCAGAAAGAGATGTTTTAAATTCACTAGTACATACATTAAATAACTGTCTACTGACGGTATATATTATTTAATTATATCCATTTTTATGTGATTTTATAAATGAGTAGTGTTCATGTCACGCGTTAAAAACGTTAGGATAAGCTAAATACTTGTGTTTAACTCTAATTTATAACGGAGGGGTGAAGCGGTCCTACTTTGAACTCGTGTAAGATATAATATTGATATTATGGTTAAATGTTTATATTTCTTTCCTATAATCTAGGCTGATCAAACTTGCGTACTAGCGAACATACGGCCATATTGAACTTGAGTTCTTATAGTCTTATATGTGTATAAGCCACAAGAAACTTTATAATATTGTTACGTCTTCGGGCTATGACCTGTGCGGTCCGTTTTCTTCATTTTATGAGAGAGACCAAACTAGAACAATAATTATAATATTAACTGGACAAGAACTTGTTAGGCACAGATTTTTCTAAGTCAGTATAAATTTACCCGTCTTATTTGAACACTTTAATTTTTGTGTGGTCAAAAGTTTATAACTCTTGGTAAACTGTTGTTACATTTTGACAATGGTTGTTACCTTCTCTTGTGTCTTAACCAAGCGGTCTATTTTTTAGATCGATGTCTGGTTGTTCTCCTTATATGGTCTGAACAGGTCAACTTTCTTGGAATGTTTGCAACCTGAGTTGATGGTTATTCCCTGACCATATAAGGCGCGATTTAGTCAGTATTTTTACTTGGTATGTGTCTAACATCGGCCCGGTTTGAGTTGAACTCAGGGGTCGAGCGCTTCTGCGCATGTCCAGAATTTAAGGCGGTTTGAAAAATACTTCCGTCGAAGAAGTCTAAGAGTTGTGATGAGCAGAGCAAGACGCTTTTTCTGCGTCTGTGATCTTTTGATGGGGAAATGGAAGTCCTCTGGTGTATTAGCTTATCTAATGAGGATTTTTCCTATATGTTTCTAAACGCCTGGAGGCGTGTGTGTTGTGGTGTTATTTCCGAAGCAAGGTAAATGCTCTCCTAATATTGAAATCTGTAGTCAACTTAGATTTTTGACATTGTCGTTCTATGCTCGCTCACTATCTACAGGCAGGAGAGGCTCTTCTACTAGGAAATACACCCAGGTATCCTCATACCTTAGATTTATATGTATACGGGTCACTCTAGGCCCAGAGAACAGTTATTATGCCGTTTTGAACTTCGCTATGCCAGCGATTATACCTTCATCAAGGTTAGACTTAGAAATGCCTACACAGGTCAACTTGAACTATACTCTTAATCCTGCCATTCCCGTGCGGCCTACGGTTACGATAGACTTATTTACACACCTGATCTACTAGTATCAGAGTGGAGTTGGTTACACTCATAGAGTGATGATATGGAGCTGAGGCCGTTGTAAGCTGGAATTATACGAGATCAGCTTACATGATAAATGCATGATTTACTGAGGAACTTTGTTTATGCTGATTACTATGTCCCACAGTGTTTGTGACTTATGTACATGGATGTTAACGTACTTGTCATTGTGGCGTCATAAATAAATGATGGAAAACGTCACCAGCAGTTCATACGTCTATGACTTTCACGTCGCGAGTGAATGTAATGTCCTCATGACCCATGTATTGTAGATATGTATAACTTCATCTCATCTACACTCACAGCAAGCAACAGACCAGAGAAGACACCTTACTTCACAGCCTTCGACATCCCTGGTGTCTATAGTAGTGGTACATTACTTGGCTACATCTTAGCAACAACATTAGACCTATACTGCAACATTTATAGTAGCCAGTAGAGAAAAATCACCGCTACATTTATGATGGCCAAAAACTGGTTTCGGCTGATATCCAGCGGATTACGGGATCCATAACCCATTCGGCGTGCAATATTGGAAAGCCAAAATACAGTGAACTGTTGTCACTTCATGCATTCAGTAGCTATATCAGCAGTGATTACACAGTTTTCCCTGCACTCAACATGGTGACGTGCAAGCGTATATGTCTGCTGTACCTAGGAACTGAAAGTATCCGGCGCTGCTCGATAGATTGCCAACTTTGCAGTCTGTTCAACATTTAGAAGGTCAAGTGCCCATTGAATCGAGTTACTGCATTTAGAAGGTCAAGTGCCGATTGAATCGAGTTACTGCATTTAGAAGGTCAAGTGCCGATTGAATCGTGTTACTGTATTTAGAAGGTCAAGTGCCGATTGAAGCGTGTTGCTGCTTCATGTGAGAAGGACAAGTTCCGTACTTTATTCAGTACTTCATCAGATGTTCAAGTTTGTAACTATCGTCTTTGCTGTGTTTTTGATGCAAAATCAGATGTGCGATCAACGTTGGATCATCTATCCTTAGAATGCTGATCACCACCTGTTCTGCACCGTGTTGACGATAGGATTGTAATAAGATAAGTGGCATTTTGTTTGTGAACTGTGCCCTTATATTGTCTTCACTGAGCATTCTGTACTTTCACATTCTTTTGTTACATGTTATATGTTACATGTTATTTATATTTGTTTATATTTCAGCGGGTTTTTTTCGGTTGGGCGGTGTCTGATATAGGAGATTCCACGTAACAGAGGACTTATATCAGCGTTCTATAGGGACTCCGCAAATTTCCTGTGTGAAATTTGCTAGCGACTTTTGTTGCTATTTCTGTTTAGGTGTGACGAAGTGTACCTTTTCGTTGTTTTCGTTTTATTTTTTTTTCTGTTCTTTAGTTTTGATTTCATTCGTTTGTATTTGTAGGTCTCCCCTTCCTATTATTTAGTTCTATACACCCTTTTGTTTATACACTGTGACGTCATTTGTATTGTTTACTTTCTCGCAGTTATCATCACATCCTTTGTGACATTTTCTTTAGTTTTGCTGTTTATTTAGTTGACTTCTGCGAATGTTTTCGTATTGTCTTTGATCTTTGTTATTGTTTACATTGTTCTTGGTTAGCATTCACTATTGATAAATATATGGTCATGCACTATTAGCTGTGTAGTGCACTTATGATAACAAATTGGTGGATTTGCTCATGCACTATTAGCTGTGTAGTGCACTTATGATAACAGACTGGTGGATATTTGGTTATGCACTATTATCTATGTAGTGCACTTATGATAAAGAATTGACTGGTATTATTATTATTATTCAGTTGATTATACAAGTTCTTCCAAGGACTTGTCTCCCACAGATATTGCGATAATGTAATGAGATTATACAAGTACTTTATTTTAGACTCGTTACCATTAAGGTTAAAATAAGATAATTAATTATTTCAGGTTTTGGACTCATAATATTAGACAATATGTCTACACTTGAGTACTTTATTGAGCAAGGGAAATCCCTTGGTAAGACTGGTGATAAATTAGAAGATTTTGCGACTACTCAATATGCCAAGGCATTGAAGTCGGAAGAAAAAAGAATGAAAGCAGAAACTGAACAAAGGAAAGCAGAAACTGAACAAAGGAAAATAGAAGCTTGTCACAGAGAGTTTATTGATCGTAAATTGCCTATATCCTCTTCTTTTTCTTTCACCCGTATCCTCTATTTTATTATCACTCTTTACCTTTTTTCCTGTATTTTTCACATTCGTTCGTTTGCGAGAAATAATTTCTTTCCCATTCTAACTTTCGCCAGTTTCGTTTCTCATTTAGAAACGCATTTCATGGCTGATTAAACGAGTAACTTTTTACGTAACGTGTAGTCCTTTGGACCAGACGATTTGGCGTGAGAATGCATTCGGTCAATTGCTGCAGATTGACGAAATAACTGTGAATATTTGGCTATCTCAAGACATAGGGCCGACATATCGTCTTCTTTCTCACCTGTCAAAACGTAGTTTCTCGGTGAGCGCTGAGGTAAGGCGTGAATCCCGACAAATCTGACACATAGTTTCTTCGGTAGATTCTCAGTGTCAGGGTGGAGAAGGCGCCATCACGCATTCGCTCAGAATGGTCATTTCTCGGCGTAGGTGCAAAAACTGCCCCTGCAGTGCAGACAAGTTGTCTACATTTGCATCTGACACGTAGCGCTTCGGCCGTTTCTTAGACGGAGGTGTCAGAGACGCAAAGTGACAGTTTACTACAGCCTCTTGGAGTTACCGTAAGTGTTAAGAGAAGGGGATGCTATTGCGTAGTTTTCGGAAATAGCGCACATCTTTGTCTTGTTTTTCATATATACTAGAGAGAGTTAGATTTCATTTTCACTCAGTAACTTTGCAGTCAAGACTAGAACAAGCCTTAGTTCGATTTCTAGAATCTCTGTTAATAGAGATGTCATTTAGCATGATCGTAGTGGTTTAAGTTCTTAGTAGTTCTGTGTTGAGGTAAATCTTAAATTATTTATCTAGTATTTTGTGAGTGTTAAAGTATTAAATCGCTTATTTCATTTTGCTAGACAGTTGGAAATACATAAGTCTGTATTATTTTCTAGGGACGTGGTCTCAGTGGAATGCAGAATATATTATAATTTCTAGCTTTGAACTCATTGTAGCTAAATAATGGATTTCATTTAACTGCTAATACGCAGTCGAGAATATTTAAAACTAACTTATTAAATGACTGCTACATCTTGAGTATTGACGGAATGCGTATGTATTCCTAATTCAGGATGTTTGATTTTAAATATAACTTATTCCACGGGAAGTGTTAAACTACAAGACAAGCTACGCTTGCAGTTTAAATTATCAGTTATAGTATGTATAATTATTTGATATGTGTTCTTTCCATTTATATATAGTGAAACTGTGGTACCCAAACTTTGCCAGCGTTTGAGTAAAGAGATAAATCTGTGAAGAAAACAACAAACATTTTTACCTTAAAAGATTTGATGTATAACTTTTGCAAGAACTTTAAGATTTTAAAGAAGTAACGGGTCATCGAGCCTGATTTGATTCTTCCTGAGAACACTCTAGTCATTTTTCAGCCTTTATGGCAAGTATCATATTACAATCAGTAACTTCCCGACACTGTTGACAAGTGGTGGCGTGACCAACTAAATTCCTATACTGAAAGAAGGTGCCGACCTGACATTCCTCATTCGTTTGAAATCTAAGATGTTGACACTGTGCTCGCTATAAACGCTCGTGCCTGGACAATTTTATGTGACTTAAACAGACATCCAAAACAGTAGTATTCCCAAGAGAACGGTCCCGGAAGTAGTGAATTCAACCCGTCTTTTTGGAGCTGGGGTTTTCTTGGCCAAGATTACCATTGAAAATTCTGTATGGGCAAGTCCTAAAAATATAGTTTTTTTGTTGTTCCAGAAGTGGCTATCAAAGCTGTGAGTATGAACAGGTGCACGTGTGCTCGGCTGAATGAATAGAGCGAAATGCAGGACGGAGTGATTTCTTTATTGTTGTAATTGGGCACCCATTTTGTTATCTTAACTTTCTGTTTGCAAGTATTGCAAATCACATTTCCCTTAAAATAGAGCAGAGATATCAAGTCTGTCCATACCTTAAGAAGGGGAAATATTAGACCTAATCATATATATCCTTGTTTCCTTGGGGCTATCACTTTCTTCCAACAGGACTGTGGGCATACCTCGAGGGATAAGATCTAACGGTGGGTCTATCATTTATTGTAGCAATTCCTTGTTTTTTTATGACTATGTGTATATGCTTTGATGTAATTTCTATGTGTTGTGAAGAAATTTTAGATTATAATTAAAGTTTCTCTTGAAATTAATCAGCGTGTTGGTCAGCTCGTTCTAGAATATTTATATAATCATTTGTTATAGTTTGCCCACGTCTGTACGTCCAACTGTCATCATATATGTGCGTGCACGTGAGTGGTTATATATATATATATATATATATATATATATATATATATATATATATATATATATATATATATATATATATATATGTGTGTGTTTAGACTGTCTGACTCCTCGAAAGCTGTCGTAGAAGATAGGTGAGAGAGAAGAATTCTCGATCTCAGAGACAGCCTCTTAATCACATTTTACCATCTCACTCGTGGAAATCTATTGCTATTACTACTTCTCACTGTGACTATCACTTATTTTAATCTATTCAGATGGGCCCAACCCAAGTCTTAATTCCCCTATCTAAAATCTACGACAAAGCTGAACAAAAGAAAATAGAAGCTGAGAATCTAAAATTGCAGATGCAGGCAGATGAAAGGAAATTTCAGATGGAAATTGAAAACAAAAGATTAGAAAAAGAAGCTGAGGAGAGAAAGTTACAAAGAGAAGCTGAGACTGAAAATAAAAGACTAGTAGCCGAGGAGAGAAAAGCAAAAATGGAGCATGAAGAAAAACTCTTAGCTTTGGAGTTAGAGAAGTTGAAGTTGATGAACATGGGTAATGTTAATGAGCCAAATAAGGTGTCATCTTCTGATAAGGCTAATGCTAGTACTTTCAAGATTAAACTACCAGCTTTCAATGCTTCCAGTGACGAAATAACGTTCTATCTGAATAGATTCGAACGTTCATGTAAAACACATAATATAGATAAATCACTATATGTTGATCAGTTATCGAATATACTTAGAGTTGATGCTCTGAGTATGCTAAGCATGGTAGAGGAGCCTGACAAGAACAATTATGAAGTTGTCAGGGCAGCTTTGCTAAAGAAATACCAACTTAGCGAAGACGGCTATCGTCTTCAATTTAAAAATATGTTGCCAGAAACTGGAGTTGAATTCTTTGAATTCATTTCAAAAATACGTCTCACATTTACAAGTTGGGTTGAGCTGTCTAAGACAGAACATACATTTGAAGCACTTATGGACTTACTACTTAGAGACAAAGTTATGTCTTCTGTCAATGAGTCTTTTCTTGCTTTTCTTCATGAGCATAAGCCTCAAAACATAAAAGAAATCGAAGAATATTGTTGCCAGTATGTTACTGCGCACCCTCATGTAACCATTGGCAACTCTAAAGTGAAGGAAAGTTTGCCAGTTGCTTCGGAAGCACCATATGGCCCAAACTTCATGCGTAAACTTCATGGTACTCAACAAAATTTTAATAGGAAGAATAACCGGAATTATACTCAGAATCAGGGCTATCAATCACATGGTGGTTCTTCTTCGAAGAACTGGAGACAAGCTGACAGTCCTCGTTATTCTACACCCAATAATTATAGACATTTCCGCAGAGGTAGTCATAATAGAGGCTATCAAAACTATTTTTCGCGGAGACCTCAAAACCAAACTAAAAGAGGTTTTCATCAATATGAAAACGATAATGATAACTATGGAAACTGGGATTCAAACCAGGATAACAGATACAATAGAGAATACAATGATAATTTCAGAGGCAATAATAGTCGCGGTAGAACTCAACATAAAAAAGTGATATCAACAGGCAAACTCTGTACAGCAAGAGTCTCAGGGAGCCTGTAAACAGGTTGAAGATAATAAAAACACTTGCGCTATCTAATGTTCTGCCTTTGAATTTGGGAGAGCAACTAAATGCCCCCAATGCTCTACTTTGTTTGAACCTACTACGGTAACTACCTTAAGCTGTGGTCACCCTCTTCCCGCTCTTCCCGCTGCAGTTGCGCATGACGGGAGAGGTTCTCTTATCCTACATAAAGGTCTAGTAAATAGTAATCCAGTCTCAGTCCTTTTTTATTCTGGATGCACTACTATTGGAGTTAAGCAATCTCTAGTAGATCCATCCTGTGCTACAGGAAAGGTGATCAAATGTGTCACATTTGGTGGCACTTTGGAAAAGTATCCTACTGCCATAATACATATTGCTACTCCCTTCTTTACGGGAGATGTCCACGCGTGTCTTCTACCAAACCCTATTGCGGACCTTATTATCGGTCGTATTCACGGAGTTAGGGAATGTACCCCACAGCAGATTGCTGCTTGGGAAGATCAAAATATGCATGCTACCAATGCAGTGGTCACAAGAGCACAAGCTCTGGAGACACCTCAAACTTCATTGACTGATAATAATGAAGTGCATAGCCAAGATAGTCACTTGATTATTTCACGTGACTCTTTCATAAAGTAGCAAGAAGAAGATCCGTTTTTACAAAAATTCTTCATTCTAGCAAAAAAAGGTGATCCAAATCAATATACAAATAGAAAGTCTTGGATTACCATGAAGAACGACGTACTCGTGCGTATGGTACAAAACTCGACTGCGTCTACACATTCACAAATTCTTGTGCCTAAGAGTATGAGATTACAAATATTACAACATGCTCATGACTCGCAATGTGCTGGACATATGGGTTTTTCCCGTACAAAGTCGAGAGTTCTTGCGGCTTTCTTTTGGCCTTTTGTGAACAAGGACATACGTATTTACTGCCGATCTTGCAAAATATGTCAAGAGGTCGAATCTAGAGGACCACGACATGCTGCGCCTATCCAGGCTGCTGACATTCCTATTCGGCCGTTTCAGAAAATGGCCATAGATATTATTGGCCCTTTTAAGGTCAAGTCGGCCAGAGGACATCAGTTTATCCTTACATGTGTCGATATGTGGACACGTTGGCCAGAGGCTATTCCTCTTAAGAGCATATCTACTACAGATATCGCAGATGCTCTTTGGTTGATATTTTCTCGCTTGGGGTTCCCCAGAGAAATATTGTCAGACCATGGCACTCAACTTATATCTGACACTATGTCACAGGTAATGTCTACTCTACATATTAAAAGGTCTCTTAGCAGTATCTATCACCCAATGTCTAATGGGTTAGTTGAGCGTTTGAATAGAACACTCAAGACTTTACTTGGGAAGATAACTGAGGATCATCCTCAGGATTGGGACAGGGTTTTACCCGCGGCTCTCTTTGCTTATAGAGAGGTTCCCAATGAACACACAGGGTTTTCTCCTTTTGAACTTGTCTTTGGCGCGCGACCGCGCGGCCCTATGTCTTTACTCCACGATGTTATCACTGCCGATAATATTAGCGATGACACACAATCTTCATATGAGTATGTCATTGCTCTGAGGCAAAAGATCATCGAGGCATGCAAACTAGCAACTTCTTCATCTGAATTTGCTAAAGAAAAGGCAAGGCAATTTGCAAATAAGAATAGATGTCTACGACAACTTTGTCCGGGTGACAAAGCACTCGTTCTACTTCCTTCTAGGGAGAACAGACTTCTTATTGCATGGAAAGGTCCGTATGCGATAGTCTCAAAAATTTCCGATGTCGACTATGTTGTCGATATTGATGGGAAGCATAAAACTTTCCATATAAATATGCTCTCGGAATTTCATGAGAGACCAGACTATTTGCAGCCTATTTTCCTGGCGACGGACGATTCTCCAGTACCTCATGGTCATTACTCATCCCTGTCAGTTATACAGGATGAGGAAACTACTTTCTTTGATGTCAATCTTCCTCTTCCTGTGATCCCATTTCATTCTACGGAATCTTGGAAAAACGTTACTGTTTCTCCTAATCTTTCCGCTGAGGAACATCGACAAGTCTCTTCGATGTTACTAACATTTCAGGATGTCCTTACCGACATTCCTGGACACACACATGTCATTGAACATGACATAATACTTACTGACCATAATCCTATTAGAGTCAGACCCTATCCTATACCTATCCATTTTCAGTCACAAATCGAAAAATAATTGGATGAAATGATACAACTAAAAATAATTAAACCATCCACTTCAGCATACTCTTCGTCCATGGTTATTGTTCAAAAGAAAGACAATAACATTCGCCTTTGCGTTGATTATCGCAAATTGAACCGAGTTACGAAGTTCGATGCTGAACCTATGCCTTCATTAGAAGAGTTACTAAACAAACTTTCTAATTCTAGATTCTTTACCAAACTCGATTTGTCAAAAGGTTATTGGCAAGTTCCTTTAACTGAACGCGCCAAACCTCTTACTGCTTTTTCTACACCTAGGGGTTTATTTCAATGGAATTTCATGCCTTTCGGCCTTATGAACGCCCCTGCTACATTCGTACGCATGATGCGACGAATTCTCTCATATCGTACAAATGTCATAGCATACTTAGACGATATCTGTCTCTTCAGTGATTCCTGGGAAGATCACTATTTGGGTATATAAGAATTGCTGTCTACTCTTCGCGAGTATAATTTAACTGCAAAACCCTCTAAAGCCTTTATAGGATTTAGGGAAATTTCTTTTCTAGGTCACCGTGTTGGTCATGGTCTCTTAAAGACAGAGGACCACAATATTTCAAAAATACTAAACATTTCTGTCCCTAAGACGAAAAAACAAGTACGTAGTCTCTTAGGTTTGATACAATTTTACGGACGATTCATTCCGAATCTGTCTTCCATTATGGCACCTCTTTCTACTTTATTGAAGAAAGGATCGCATAATCTGATCCGCTGGTCTCAAGAATGCCAATCCTCATTGGACCAGATTAAAGCTTTGTTTTCATCTTCACCTATCTTAAGGTTACGTACTATTGAGAAGACTTTTGTTCTTCGAAGTGACGCCTCATCCACAGGAATTGGGGCAGCACTAATGCAGGAGTATTCAGATACTCTGCATCCGGAGATGTACATTTCTAGGAAACTAAATGCGGCAGAGAGGAATTACTCGGTTCTAGACCGTAAATTGTTGGCTATGGTTTGGTCAATTCTCAAGTTACAAAGATTCCTTCTGGGCGCGCATTTCATTATGGAAACCGACCAGAAAGCTCTTACTGCTATTCAGAGAAAAAACGTGAAGAGCTCGAGAACCACTCGTTATGCCATAGCTCTTCAACCCTTTCATTTCACGGTGCGAGCTATCCGTGGTTCGGATAATGTGATGGCAGACATTCTGTCCAGATGCCCACATGATTCCACTTAACTCTTCTGTCCTATATTTCCTGATAGATGTCGAGATCTATAACAGTTCTCTACCATAATTATATATCAACACATCTGTTCTCACTTTTTGGTATTTTATAACATTGTACTGTATGATTTCCTTTTTCTGTTACCGATGTTGGTATAACGGAAGAAGGCTAAGTTAGCAATATATGGGCCAAAAGTTCTCATGGACACAATTTATATTCAAAAGTATGTTGATTACTGTATTAGAAATCTAACATTTATCATATAGAATTATGTTATTTATATTTTCGCAGCAAATCACTGATGTGTGCTAGAATCTGTCATTATATCATCCATGAAGTATGGCAAGTGCTAACTTACCTTGGAACGACTCTGTAGATGGGCCCTCTTATTATGTCCACGTCTTCGGGGAACATATACTTGATTAAGTATTATTTATAATGCATTGTACCATAATATTATTACATGCTTAAGTAATGTATTATTTGGTTTAAAATAAGTATATCTCTATTATGCGGTATATTAGAATATGACACCGCTGTTTTGATGACATTCCTTGGTTTAATCCTTTGATAATATATTTAATGTCATATAGATTTGTATATGTATATGTTGCTTGCATTATAAGGTTGCCAGCACTGTGGCGTATGTTGATGGCACCTCTCTGGAACATGTGTATACTTAGGGAAATGTTTTCTCTAAGGATGTGAGATATAATCTCACCGGTCGCTCCATGCGGCGAGCAAGTCTCATATTAGGCATTATATTTTTTGGTGATATATTTTATCCGCGCATCATTCGTGCGTTAGGAGCCTGTTGGATCTTGCTCTAGGATTCAAAAAAAAAGTTTCATTTTTTTCCCGGGGGGTGCGGGTAACTGTTACGCACAGATTTTTCTGAGTCAGTATAAATTTACCCATCTTATTTGAACACTTTAATTTTTGTGTGGTCAATAACTCTTGGTAAACTGTTGTTACATTTTGACAATGGTTGTTACCTTCTCTTGTGTCTTAACCAAGCGGTCTATTTTTTAGATCGATGTCTGGTTGTTCTCCTTATATGGGCTGAACAGGTCAACTTTCTTGGAATGTTTGCAACTTGAGTTGATGGTTATTTCCTGACCATATAAGGCGCGATTTAGTCAGTATTTTTACTTGGTAGGTGTCTAACATCGGCCCGGTTTGAGTTGAACTTAGGGGTCGAGCGCTTCTGCGCATGTCCAGAGTTTAGGGTGGTTTGAAAAATACTTCCGTCAAAGGAGTCTAAGAGTTGTGATGAGCAGAGCAAGACGCTTTTTCTGCGTCTGTGATCTTTTGATGGGGAAATGGAAGTCCTCTGGTGTATTAGCTTATCTAATGAGGATTTTTCCTATATGTTTCTAAACGCCTGGAGGCGTGTGTGTTGTGGTGTTATTTCCGAAGCAAGGTAAATGCTCTCCTAATATTGAAATCTGTAGTCAACTTAGATTTTTGACATTGTCGTTCTATGCTCGCTCACTATCTACAGGCAGGAGAGGCTCTTCTACTAGGAAATACACCCAGGTATCCTCATACCTTAGATTTATATGTATACGGGTCACTCTAGGCCAAGAGAACAGTTATTATGCTCCTTTGAACTTCGCTATGCCAGCGATTATACCTTCATCAAGGTTAGACTTAGAAATGCCTACACAGGTCAACTTGAACTATACACTTAAGGCCGCCATTCCCGTGCGGCCTACGGTTACGATAGACTTATTTACACACCTGATCTACTAGTATCAGAGTGGAGTTGGTTACACTCATAGAGTGATGATATGGAGCTCAGGCTGTTGTAAGCTGGAATTATACGAGACCAGCTTACATGATATATGCATGATTTACTGAAGAACTTTGTTTATGCTGATTACTATGTCCTACACTGTTTGTGACTTATGTACATGGATGTTAACGTACTTGTCATTGTGGCGTCATAAATAAATGATGGAAAACGTCACCAGCAGTTCATACTTCTATGACTTTCACGTCGTGAGTGAATGTAATGTCCTCATGACCCATGTATTGTAGATCTGTGGAACTTCATCTCATCTACACTCACAGCAAGCAACAGACCAGACAAGACACCTTACTTCCCAGCCTTCGACATCCCTGGTGTCTATAGTAGTGGTACATTACTTGGCTACATCTTAGCAATAACATTAGACATATACTGCAACATTTATAGTAGCCAGTAGAGAAAAATCACCGCTACAGAACTATTCCCAGATTTCATTGATATCAATCTCTGTAGCCAGCTTCAGCAAAATATATTGTTCAGCAACACTTGTGTAATCTAAAATAGTGTCTCAGCACCAGAGGCTAGACCACACAGGAAATATATCTGTATTATTCATCCTACGTCGGCGTTCACCACGTAAGAACCTTACTCCCATCAACTGAAGGCTGAGATACCGTATTTTGTATCCAGGAAAAATTAAAACACCAGCTCCATCGACTCCCGTGACATTTGCAGTCAGCAACTACGGCGAAGTCTGGGACTGGATTTGGCAAAACTTAATTGAACACTGAATATATATTACTTATTAGTGTTTATTTCTGTGATGAATTTACCATGATACAACGTTAAAATAACTCCAAAGATAAGGAAAAAATGTACGGATAAAAAATAATGCGTAAGATACTAGGAGACATGATCGCCCATGCCCGCCTTTCTCTACCGCCATTTAAAACTATCTAGTTAGACGTGCAGACGAAACGGTTTACCCTTTGTAGACGGGAGAGAAAACGGAGAACACAAAAGGAAAAATATGACTGAACACGTGTTTGAATATAGCAAGGCTAAAAGGCGCAATTGGTAGTAAAAGAAAAAAAATTCACGTCACTAGTTGACACAATGTAAGGAAATGGACAAAAAAAGACCTTGGCTCGTATTCGAAACAGTCATTTTTTGGACGTTTTGCGATACTTGGTTGTTATTTGAATTCAGCGGGGAAAGGCTCGCAAACAAATTTCAAAAAAAAAAACTAACCTTGAAAAAGTAACTTTTTCTTAATAATAATGTTATGAACATAAAACCTAGCTAGTTTGATAGCCCGTCTTGAGCTGAGAACTAATATACTTTAAATTATACAGACGGATGGATAATAAGGAAGATATTGACAAAAGACTGTGTTGTTCATATCAGACGAGCAACTGCACTGTTAAAAATTTCACTAAAGTTTCAAATTTGCGTCCTTGAGGCACGCAGATGCAAAAATCGAGCTGTAATTAAAGAGAGGGGTAAGGTGGAGAAGTGTAGCTAAAAATAACTTCGGAGGCAGAAGTGTGTAGGGTATTGCATGGAGTTGGTCCAGAACCAAGCGTGTTTTTAATGAAAAAAACAAGTAGAGACAGGCGGACCAAAACAGACAATAATACCTACTTGACTGAGAGCTGACTGAAATTGACTTTTGGTTGTAGATTTGAAAAGTGAGGGGGGGGGGAGTCTGTGATTGGATGAATGAAATAATATTAGCGGGACAGAGAAGCGCATTTTTGCCATTAGATACAATTCTGTCCAGGGACACAGTTGGTTATTGCCTGTGGTGTTTTTCCCAGAAGAAATTACATACATTTAGTGGGACGCCATCATATAGCCAGCAGCTCAGCTGAGTTTTGCTAGCAATTAACTGTGTTCTCAATTCTGAATTCTGGTAAGAATGAAAGCATTTCTTTTGTATATTTTAATATTTCGAGTGATTGATACTGCCATATCATATAAAATGATTACGACAAGTAAGTGCTCGCTCTAGGTCCCCAGCCCAAGTTCAGGGTCTAGAGACAAACAAAATATATGGACGCCTAACTAAGACTATGGAAGGCGGATCTATTGTTGAGATCAGTGGGAACATATCACCTATCTTATTGAATAACAGGAAACTATTGAACATATCTCAGATGCAATGCAGTCTTGGGGGAACTAGTACTATATGAAAACAACTGCGTAAGATGTGCTGTGTGGTCAGAGAGATCTGACCCATTCTGTGTAATGTTCATGTGTTGTGCTGTGTGTAGAGTGGTGCAGTGAGTAGATTACTGACACAGCGCACAAACTTTATTTCAGAATTGTGAGTTTCTGTTGTGGCACTAGGTTAGTGCCACAAAAATAATCAAGCTTTCACAAGCAGACGTGTGTGCCGCCTACAGTGGTGTTGGTGCATTATAGCAGTGTATTCCAGCTACCGAGAGGAGGGGCCACCGGAATCAAACGTCAGCTCTTCGCAGACCAGATGAGTACTTGGTGGCCTGCTGATGATTCACCATACTCCTAAAGATTTTATACATATTTCCCCTCATAAATAAAATGAATATTGGGAAATAGAACATTTATTTCAGTTCATAAGGCAATGGACGAAGCTAGTTCTAGTCACAGAGTGGGTGTGATGACACCACCCCAACAGCACATCCAGTAATGGTTCTCCAGTGATACTATAAACATAATAAATATTAACCAGTCTTATAAAATACTTATGTACACACCTTTCATTTTATTATGCCATATATCTATGCATTCTATTTATAACTCCATCACATTTCATATGTTCTGATCAAAATAAAACCTTGGTTCAGAACAAATAAATTTAAAGAAAAAATTTAATATTTAAACTAAAACAGCCTGAGTTAGTTCAGTGTGTTATAAATTTTATTAATATTATTAGACTTATTAATTATCTGTGTGTGTTTGTATATTCAACTACAACACATTACATTTCAGTGCCCTAGACTTTTAACGTAGCCATATTCATAATAGTAAAAGAGATATGTTTGAGGTCGTAAGTGGTAGCAAGAAGGGCATTATGTAACTCACATCTACATTTATCTCAGGAGCCTTCACAGCTGACCTCATACATTACACTAGGTAACACAACATCCATACAGTACCATCAAAACCACTACAATTTCCACGGAATGCCTGCGTCAAGTATTGGGTAAGCAAAATCTGAGACAGTGGCCACTGTACGCATGTGAATTGAATGAACAGAGAAAGAAACTTATAGTTGTTGTTACCACTATGATACAACTCTTTTCTTTTGTTCTTACTAACCTAAGTATTTACGGGATAGATTAAGTAGGAACTTGTTCTTTGTTTCTCTTTACTGACTTTTCCATACCCTTGCTGGTAACTTTTAATCTTTTGGGTTAATTAACCTCTGTTGGGATCTTCTTTTCTGTTCTTTTACCAGAGGGGAGAACCTATTTGATTAATTTTCATTTTATCTGTAAACCATGATCTATTGATGTATATGATTTATGTTGTAAAGTTCTAGTGATAAACTTAATAAACCTTAAGTTATTGCGTTGGTCAACCCCTGCCCTATCTGTTATCCATAGTTTATTTTCACGTATGTGCGTATTTGTCACAGAAGTGTGTGCATGTGGGTGCAGTGTAACTTGTATCTTTTACAAGGAAAGAAAGTGATTTAAAGAAAGTCGTACTGATAGGCTGGATTAGAGAAATTACTTAACCTAGAGACTGTCCTTTCTCCTACACTATTACCTCGTGAGGAAAACTAATTCTTCTACCTTACTTTCACATAGTCAACACTATCACCTCTGCTCAGACAGGACTATAAACATATATTACCTATCAGCTAACATCTACGACAAATACCTTGGAGCTGTCGTAGACCGGAAGTGAGGCATCAAAGAAGAGTTAGCTACCAGAAGAGCAGCAGCTGGGAGACTTTTCAAGCCATAAATTGAAGATTCCTCAGCAAAAGAGAAGTTGGTAAGAAGACGAAAATGGCTGTATACCACTCCATCTATGTCCCAGTCTTGACGTATGGATGCGAGTGATGGGCAATGATTACAACCCACAAAAGCCAGATTTAAACCTCAGAAATGAGGTATCTGAGGAAGGTAGTTGAAGTAACAAGAAGAGACATGGTCCGCAAGCAGACGATAGGTCAAAGCCTAAAAACCCAACCCCTGCGGATCCAAGTAGAACAGTCCCAACTAAGATGGTTTGGCCATGTCTGCAGAATAAGAGAAGATCGGCTACCATGGCAAGCATTCGAAACTAAGAGCCAGGCATCCAGGCTTCCAGTACGACCCAACGTCCTTTGGGAGGACAACATTAGACAATCTTTGAAGAACCGAGGAACCCAGCCAGGAGGAAGACAGCCGATAGAATAGTATGGCGCTATCTCTTACTGTAGCGTAGTCCTGAACCAATATCTAATGGCAATTAACGAGAGCCTACCTTGCCTACCTATATCTAAATATGTCAACAAATGTTTCGACCAATCGCTGCGCAAGCTGAAACCCGTAGCCGGAACTTTAGGCTGCAGGATTGCTAGATGGAATTTGTGCAAACGGTAATATGTATTTGTGACTTCAGGTCAAAGGATAAGGTATGTCCCTCTGAACAGTGAGCACAGTGAGATAATAGGGATCATAAACTTTCATTTGATCATGGATTTAAGTTGTAGAAGCATGGACACGGGAGTTATGAGTGGTTACATGCAGAAATAACTTAGAGCGAAGGCTGTTTTCTCCAGTTTCAACTGTGATTGCAAACGCTACAAGGGATGCAGAAAAAGGATATCTTGTTAAAATGGTAGCGCCCAATTGGCCGGTTTAAACAAGACCTGGATGGAAGGAATCGGTTGGGAAACACCGGAAGAATAAATTATCTAAGTTTTGTAAGCTCGACAGATCGGGCAGAAAGTGGTGGTTTTACAGAAATTTTGGTAAACACAAACTGACCCAGCCAGCCAATGGAATCGCTTGTCTTCCGTTCGCTCGCTATCTGTAATAAAAAGGGGAAACAAATCTGGGAGATTTCTCTTGAACCGCCAGAAACAAATTTTTCAGAGGACAGAAATCAGATTCTACCACAGAACTCCTTCGCCATTTGCCAGTGAAGCAGACTTCATGGGTTTATTAAAAGCCTGTTGAATCTGAGATTGTGGGTAAGAGAATTTTAAGTCATAATATGTATAATATTAATTACTAGTGGTTAATGGAAGTGATTGTGTGTGTAAATCTATATTTTGTGATTCATAGAAGGAAAGTCGTCTTGGGCTGTATAAATTATGTTCGATTTACAAGCTAAGGCTGGACGGAATGAGGGCTGTTAGTTTCAGAAGCTTTTAAAGTTTTTTCTGATTGCTGGACTGGACAATACTATCAGGAATAAGTAAAAGAGGAAAGATTGTAATTTAATGTATTGTTTGAGTAGGCCTATACATTCCACACTCACCATAAGGCCTATGCAGTTTTAATGATGTCAATCATGGACATATTGGGAAAGTGTGTGTTGTAATGTTGTTATATTATTGCATAAACCTATTTGTCACTGACTTGAGTCTACCTTTCCTGTGTGTTGTAATGTTGTGTTATATTATTGCATAAACCTATCTGTCACTGACTGAGTCTACCTTTCCTGTGTTACCATCACTTACTCTGAACTGCCTCACTAATCTACAATCTGGGTATGAGGATTTTAGAGCCAGATGCTATGTAGGACCTATTACATTTCAGGTCAGAGGTTTCCTGTCACTCATCTTGTAGCAGAGACGAACATTGGTGTTGTACCTAGCGGTGTAGGATTTGAACAAGCACCCCGTACCTACATCAGTTGGAAGAGTGGTGACCCTCAGTGTTGCGCTTCTCAATCTTATATTACTGCTTCAAGTTAAAATGCGGAAGCGAATAAGTTAAGTCCCATTAGACAAGACTGACTCGCAGAGCATTGGCGTACCACACCCCGTTAGCTTTGTAGTGATGAAAACAATGATGATTAAATTAGTCTGGAAACAACATAGACTTTAGTCAGAGTGACAGTTTTCAAAAGCTATATACCTTAGAAATATTGTGAATTCAAGTGATCTCAGTAACATTGAAGTTATTGTGACACTTTTCAATATTTACCAAACAATATAGACTTTAGTCAGAGTGACAGTTTTCAAAAGCTACATAACAGAAATATTTTGAAGCCAAGTGATATCAGTAACAGTGAAGTCATTGTAACAGTTGTCAATATCTACTCCCCTAATACTGAAGATAAATTCAAGTACCATCATTAACATTGGTTCCAGAGGATTAGTTAAACTAAGACTATTTTCATAACAAGGGAGAATTAGCAACAATGAAAAGACTTTATTTTTAGTGATTGACTTTTATTTGGTGTAGATACTCGTACATGCAACATTATCAGTGTGTTTTTATTTTTAGGGTTTGTGTTTACACAAACAAAACTAAACAGATGACTGTACATAAATAAAATTAAGAAATTGTAGTGCACTGTTTTGATTACTTTATGTCAGCTTTGAATTCTTTTTACTATGAATTGAATTAATTCCCCTAGATACTATAACAGCCCATAGGTATAATTCTGAGAGAGGCACCATAGAATTCTGGTACTGAATATTACTATCTCGGCAAGAAACTCTTTACAGCCTGACTTTATACCTATGAACTCTATATACCATTGCTCTTTTCTGAGAATGGGGTATTTCTTATAAGACCAGACTCTTCTCTGGCAACTATCTTAGTATCACCTGATACACCTTGTTGTCTTATTCATCATAAATTAAGGAACCTGTTGGTGATGGTATTAGGCCAAAAGGTTCATTGAATTTTTCTTAGACATGTTGTGTGAAAAGAGGACAATTTCAACATATCCTTCTCTGTAACTCTTCAGCATTCCGCACCATAGAGAAGC
The DNA here is from genome assembly GCA_024509875.1 of Oreohelix idahoensis. NCBI lineage: Eukaryota > Metazoa > Mollusca > Gastropoda > Stylommatophora > Oreohelicidae > Oreohelix > Oreohelix idahoensis. Next base: position 221,449 of record JAMPIV010011449.1, on the reverse strand, counting down.
ACCGAAAGCACACAGCTCTAATATAATCTTAATGTTGAGCTTGTGCTATAATGAGAGAACTTCCAGATGTTATTTAGACTAAAAAAGGCTGTTCTTGCTTTGTTAAGTATGTAGTTGATGTATTTGCTTGCTCCGCAGTCTGGTGTTACTATGCAACCTAGGTATGTGAAGGTGTCTGTCTGTTCCAGTTGCTGATTCCTTACTGATATGGGCTCAGGGTTGCTTACATTGAGCGTCATGACCTCTGACTTCTTTAGATTGATGTTCAAGCCCACCTGCTGACTAAGTCTATCCGTTTTTTCCTGGATGTGTTGATGTGAATGTGCTAGTAGTGCAATGTCATCTGCATATTCCAGATCTTCCAATGTAGAAAATGTAGTCCATCTAATTCCTCTTGGTCTGCCCTCTGCTGTCTAGCGCATCACCCAATCTATGACTGTTAAAAAAGAAGAGACACAGTGTCAAATAAATAGTCACTACATTAAAAAAAGGAAATGTCACAGAGATTTGAAATTTTGTGTAGTGTTTATTCCTTTTCAATATAGCCACCGTCTGAATTTACACACTTCTGCGATCTCTGCTTGACCTTGAAAAGACCTTGGGAGTAAAACACCCTATTTTTCAAACTAAACCAGTCATCACATGCCAGTATAACCTCTTCATCGCTGTCAAAATGATTTCCTTTTAGCTGTTTTTTAAGATTTGGGAATAGAAAAAAGTTTGATTTAGCCAAATCTGGAAAAATTGGTGGGTGTGGAAGAATTTCAATATTCAAATCGTTTGCTGCTAGCTGCACAAGCCGTGCTTTGTGAGAGTGCGCGTTGTCTTGAAGCAAAGGAAGATTTTGAGTGTGCGTTATCCCTTGTTTCCTGGTCACAACCTTTCTTAGTTTGGTGAGAAGATCTGCATAGTACTGTCCATTAACTGTGTTGCCACGAGGCAGATACTTTTTAAGCAGGACACCTTTGGCGTCCCAAAAAACAGTCAGCATCACTTTTCCTGCAGATTTCTGCGCTCTCGGCTTGACAGGTGTTGGGGAGCCCGGGGTTTTCCATTGCATGCTGGCAATTTTGGATTCGTGGTCATAATGGTGTACCCAAGTCACATCTACTGTCACCATGGTCTCCAAAAAGTTTTTTGACTGACACTTTTTGAGCAACTGTTGACAGCAATTTACCATCGTTTGCTTCTGTTCACGTGTCAACAGTCGCGGAACCCAGCGTGCACACACTTTTCTCATGTTCAGTCTTTTGTGTAAAATTCTATAAACTGTTCTTTCATTCAGTTTTACTCTACTAGCTATCTCCACAATAGTCATTTTTCGATCCTGGTCAATGATTTTCTTCACTCTTATTGCATTTTCATCGTTGCACTCTGAGGCTGGCCTACCAGATCTTGGCAGATCAGCAACATTTGAGCGGCCGCACTTAAACTGTTGACACCAGTTTTTTTACCGAAGTATATGAAGGACAAGAATCACGAAACACTGGTTCCATCTCCCTGTGTATTTCTGTAGGTGTTTTTCCCTGAAACATCAGAAATTTTATCACAGCTCTGGCCTCCTTCTTTTCTATTGTTTTGTCAAATCTTTGGAGCAGCAGATCCGGTTAAGAGGGTGCATTGCGTAGCGGGAAAACCCATTGAAGAAACAAACGCGTACTTCACACATTCAGTGCAAATATGATGAACATTAAATGTGCCGAGTTTCATCTTCCTCCTGTGACTCCTTCATGGTCAGGCCCAAGACTTATGTCAAGCCCTTTATATATATATATATATATATATATATATATATATATATATATATATATATATATATATATATATATATTATATATATATATATATATATATATATATATATATATATATGCGATTTGTTGATTAAATGTTAAAAAACAATGAAATGCCCATTTATTAAAATAGTTTTACGAAATATAAATATTTTATAAAAAAACAAAAACGCGTTATTATTTACGGTAATTTGATCAGATAAATTAAAGCAGTTAGAAATAGCACAACAGTGTAATGAATAAAAATCTTGATTAATATTTCCGAAAGTTTTATTCTCGTATTATTGAAAATTATTTCCTTGAACATATCGTATAAGTCCGTTCGGAAATTCGTGCCCACAGAAAGCGTCAATCTTCTCCAAAACCGTTTGTTGTATGGACATGAATTTTTGCATGCAGTCTTAGATTTTCCATACAGTTAAGATTTTGCGATCATTACATCCACGGCTGCCGCGAACTTTGCAAAACAGCGATTTTCTTTGATCTTCTTGGAACATTTGCCAAAATCTGCCCGTAACATTAATTCTTACAGTAAATCACAACATTTGTGCGACAAGACGGTTCAAAGGCGTGTCCTAAATGTGTGATTGGTTGTTCACGTGATTTTGATACGAGGAATGATGTTCTGATAATGAACCATGATAGCAGTAAATGCTTTAGGAAGCTATGACGAATCGTAACTGTCTATGTGTTATTATAGATTGGCATATGAAATTAGTTTATCACAAACGAAGGAATGCGATCGACGTGCCTTATTTCGAATCGGACGACTCCAGTAAGTTCACAACAGTTATTTGGATCAACTGCAAGCCATCTCGCTGCCAGTAATCTTCTTCTTCCTGTAGCACGTGTTCTTCCCATTTAGCCCAGTACTCTGTGTTTATTCGTGAAAGGGCCTCACGAGTCATGTCTTTAACATCGCACATTTTAAAAGTGATGTTCTGGGCGGCCACTTGCCCTTTAACTCTAGCCCAAACCAGCTCTATTTGGTTAAGGTGAGAATGGTAAGGTGGGAGTCGAAGAGAAACATGACCCTGCTCTTGGATGATTTTATCAATCAGATACACTTTTGTCTTATTCCTCTGTCTCACAAGCTGCAACAACTCTGGTTTTAAATAGCTGTTGTCAGCGAAGGTATTTTCATTCACAAGCCACCTCCTGATTTCGTCTTTCGTGCTTGCCGAAGTGGGAGCTTTATCCTCCTGCGCTAGAACATTATGATAGTACGCATTATCCATCACCAGGCAAGACGGCCTATCTAAAGTCTCGAGGAGTGTATTCACTATCCAATCTCGAAAAATTTGCCCATTCATTTCACTGTGGGGGGCCGCGCTAGCGTAGTGGTTACAACACCGCTCTGGCGACCGGGTGATACAGGATCAAACCCGGGCGACGGCATTTGAGGATTTTTCGTCGACCGGGATTTGGACTGGATTAACTCGAGACCTGGCGAGAACATTTGAAGGAGTGTCGTCGACCAGGGACTGGCGGCTCCTGAGCCGACCCAGCTGCAATGGGTACCTCCGAAATCGGCGAGTATTTGCCTGAATGGCGAGGGACACCTGTCTCTGTACAAGAAATAAAGGGATACTCACGTAAAATCAATGTCAGGTTAGACATAAATAATAACCTGAGATTTCGCCTCGAGTATTAGCGGGCGTACGAAAAAAAAAAAAAAAAAAAATTTCACTGTGGTAGTCCCTACCATCTACAGACTTTGATAGAAAAATAAGCTCTGCATCACGGACAAGCCCATTCTGTATGCTGCCAGCATGTGCTAATATAATGCGTTGACCTTTGCTGCTGGAAATTTTCCTTCTATGGTCTCCGTCAACAGATTGCCATTCTTTCTCGTTCGTATGATGAGCATTAATCCAAGATTCGTCCAAATACACTATATCATAGCCGTCTTGCCTTCTCTCACGAATCTGCCTAAGGTATTTGCTTCGAGCTGCAACCAGATGTGGTTTTTCACATGAAAAATTCCTTCCACCAGACGTTTTTCTAAAAGTGAAGCCGACACTTCTGACAAGTTGCCAAAGAGTTGTTTTTGAGACGTTAATATCGCAATCTGCTTGCAGCCGACTTTTCAGCATGCGGAGAGTAACAAGTTGATTGGCATTAAACATCTTCAAAATCAAACGTCTAATGACATCCTTGTCAAAATCATCAATATTTTTTTCTTCCTTCTTTGCTTAACCGCAGCCTCTGTACAATCACCGTCTTGTTGTTTCCAACGTCGAAAAGATCTTCTATCCACACCCAGGGCCTTTCGTGTTCTCCTACCTGGTTCTTGGATGTCGTGGTATAAACAACCCATCTTAGCCTCTCTGCGAAAATGCCTGTACAATATAACAGTCACCTTCTGCAAAGTGATAAATTTGCATTTCAGATTCATTGTGCTTTTCATAATTATGCAGTTTAGTTTATTAATATATTATACGCTGATGTCGTTTTGTTTCGTTGCAGCCAACTCATTGCAATTAGCATAAGCCGCTGAAATAATTACTTGCGACTGTGTGCAATAGGTGCGCACTGGTGCGGACATGTAGTCACTACACTAATTCAAACAAAAAACATATTGAATAGCACATTTCATCGCTTGTGCTGTGCTGCAACAAAAATTAAGTGTGCATTTTTTGAACGGATCTTCTAACTTTCCTGTAAAACTAATTAAAATTAACCCAAACAACGGTAAGAGTTTTTTTTATGTAACTTAAAGAAGAAAATTCAAACATGACATGAGTTTTGAAAGGGCACAAAATATATTAATAACTGCATTGATTTCAGTAGGGCACGTAGCAAATTTCAATAACATCCGTCAAGGGGTTGCAAAGTTACAACGTTCAATGTGTGGGCACGAATTTCCGAACGGACTATACCCAAGCATTTACCTTGTTATGAACTTAAGTATTATAGTGTGCCGTGAAATTCCGAAGGACACTGTAGCGAAAGGTTATCCTATTATGATGATAGTGGTAGAGCAGAAGTAGAATCTCTCTCCAGAAAGTATGAAGTTCCAGCGCCCGAGAAGTACACTGGTATCACAAGTGAGTTACAGCTGTGAATACTCTGAGCTGGACAATAGATTTAGGCTTCAGAAGTATAAGTTGCTACTTTCGCTATCGTAACCCTATGTGATAATATAATAAAATTTTGAAAAGGTAACTCAAAATTTTAACAGTTAAAGATTTAACAAGTCAAATGAGTACAATTATCCAATTTATTATTGCAGTGAATTTCTAATACAATAGCTAAATTAATATATAACAATATAGGGCATAACGGCAAAATAAGAAAGTATAAAAGAATTTTCTGCTAGAACTGTTGGTATCGCCTACGCCTTCAGATTATTTGCTAATGAATAGCCGAACCAAAACGGTACCCAAATTTTTCAAATTCGTCCTTGACACCACTTTTCCTAGTTCTAAGAAAACATCTGCTTACAAATGCATTGTAGAACGAGGAGGGGCAAGGAGATGAAAATGCAAATACGTTTCGCATTGATTTTAAACTAAAAGCCAACTATAGCAAGTGGCAAGCCTTGCCTTAGGGATTCCCCCAAAATACGATGAAAAAGTTAGAACATGTAGACGACACGTGTCACTAAAACTACTTTAGCTCTTATTAGGAATGACGAAATTCTATCGTAAGTACAGAAGACATCCCCAAGTATGGAAGTGAACGGTGGTAACAGCAAATACACGACTATCATAGAAAAATACATATTCTGAACGAAGCCACTTAGCCCCATTAAACTTATATATTCGGGTACCTTAGGACTTGCTGACAAAGAATATGTTATGTGTTTCGCAAATAGTCCATTAATTATCAAATTATAGCCAAAATACTATAGTGGAGGTGACTGACAGCACAAGATCATATCTGCTTAATTTTTTTATGGCATGTTTGGAAAACACTGCTTTGGGGGAAATGAGGCCAACAAGTTAGATACGATTTGATTGGCTGTAGTAAAATGTAAGGCGAAACATTATTGGGTGACCTGGAAATACAAAAATTGTTGTTAATGGAAACGTATAGGATGGATAGTTTTTTTCAAAGGCTCATGTAAACTTGGCCTGATTGGTTAGAACGTTAGATATGGTCAAGTAGAAGCGTCGGTTCACTGCCATTTTTGAAAATAAATTCTGTGAAAATCAAGTACGTTGAGAACAGGCTAAGAATTTTCTAATAGAGGAAAAGCCTGGACAAAGGCAGATCAAAAATGTGCCAGATTCTATTGCCTAGTCATCGTTTTACTGTGTTATTTCCTTACATCTGTGGTAAGATTGATTTTCTTAATATTTTATTTAAAATAAAATTTGAATGTGAGATACTAACATACGATTATAAGTAAGTGAGTCTATGGCAGACTCAAAACAGAGTCTAGAGATTGATCCAGCATATGAAAGACTATCAGAGAGGTGTAGACCAACTAAATTATATAGGATTATCATCAGGAGCATAATACCCATCCTATGGTATGGACAACAGATTATTGCTGGAATTGCAGAGGCGTTGTAACTATTAGGGGAGAGGAGTACTGGTATACATGGTCACATCAAAAGAAACTGGTGAAAGGGATTGTCGTAAAGAGCTGATCTTGCATGTTTGTTTGTAATGTGCCTGTCCTGGTTGTTGAGTATTAGTGTAGGCTGTTGATTACGAAGGAGGCATATCCTTCTGATTTCAGAGGTATTTGGTTGCTGTCAATAACTGGTGCCAGACTACAGTGGGCCGATATATTCATGCCACAGTCTTGCCCTTTTCGGAGACAACTGTAAACCACCATCATTCTTGAAGAAGTGGGAGCTGAAGGTTGTCGTTCAGTGAAGTGCGGGAAGATTCCTACAGCATATTACCAAATTAGGTGCATGTTTCGGCACCTGGTCGCTCAACAAACATTATATCAAAATAAAAGACTGAGAATAGTGATATAAACATTCCATCAGTGTCCATAAAAACTTACAAACAACATGCAGAGATGATGATAGTAAACAATCAACCAGTGTATACTAGAAGTCACCTCAGTTAAACAATACAACTACACCCTTATATAATAATATATGTATTATGGACAGAAGATCCATTGTATAAATTGATTGATGTAATTAATTTCTATGATTTCACTTTGATTGTCAGTCCTGATTCCAAATAAATCAGATTCAGGACAATAAATTGAAAAACCCTAACTTTCAACCACAGACTTACTAAAGATAGTCTTTTAAAGTGTAGTTTGTATGTGATTGTCGTGGCACTGTTGTGTTGTAGTAGATAATAAAAGAATTTGTGTAATTGTTTATATGTTTAGTTGGTTAATGCAACCTTACACTACATTTCATAACCCTAGACACCAAACGTAGTCATCTTATAGTCTATCAAGAATAAGTCTGAATGAGATCATAGTGGTGGAAGTAGAAAGGTGCTCTGGAAATTTACTCAAATATTTATTATATTCAGGGACCTTCACAGCTGACCTCATTCAGTACACTAAGATTTCTTAACAACAAACTGTATTAACATCAACCCACCACATATATTGGGGTCTCGCTCCTGGGGATTGAACTTTTCATAACACCAGCTATATTGGGTAGTTTGCTTCTGGGATTTTAAATTTTTAAAATATTATCAATTATATTAAGAATCTCAGATAGTATAAAACTAAAAGCATTCCTTTTTGGAGAAATTAAATAGTGGTTGAGCTATCAGTGCCTGTGGTTGTTCTTAGTTATAATTAGAAATTGTTAGTTATAATTAGAAATTTGTCTAGTTACAAATTTTAAAAGGTTTGCCTAGTACAAAATGGCGGACCTGGCAAAGTTTCGATCTGCTGCTGTGCATGCTGCTAAAGAACTGGGAATGGAGGGGCAAATTATGATTGCTTATGTCACAACTGAGTGTGACAAATTTATTGAACGTGAAGAAAGAAAATTGGAAGCTGAAAGAAAGTTAGAGGCTGAAAAAGAAATTAAGAGGCTGCAGATTGAGGCTGACAAAGAGGCTAGGGCATTGGAGGCGGATCGTGAGTCGGAAATAAAGAGGCTCCAGTTGGAAGAGAAAAAGGCTGAAAGGGAAGCAGAAGAAAAGAGATTAGCTGCAGAAAGAGAAGAAAAGAGATTAGCTACAGAAAGAGAAGAAAAGAGATTAGCTACAGAAAGAAAAGAAAGAAGACAGGTTGCAGAAAGGGAAGCAGAAAAGGAGGAGAAGAGATTACAAAGGGAACATGAGTTACGACTAAGGGAGTTTGAGTTTCAAAGCCATGCTCCTGAAAATGGTGCCAGTCCCTTTACCTCAGATGCTACTGTTAGTCAGGGAGCCTCAACCTCAGCTATGAGTTTTCATTTAGACCATTTTGTTGAGAAAGACGATGACATAGAAAGTTACCTAAATAGATATGAACTGTTGGCTACCACGTATGGTTTAGAGAGAGAAAGGTGGAGCCTAAAGTTATCACAAGGGCTTCGTGGTACAGCTTATGAAGTTTTTGCCAAGATGAGCAGGGATGATCAGGAAAATTATGACATGCTAAAGCAGGCTCTTTTGTTAAGATATGAAAAGAATGGGGAATTTTATAGAAAAAAATTTAGGAATGCCAAACTACTGTCGGGTGAGACTTATCACCAGTTCTCTGCACGGTTAGAGACATACTTGGAGAAATGGACTGCTCTGGGTAAAACCCAAGATCTTAAGGAAATGATCCTTATTGAGAAACTAAGAGAGTCCATGGCTCCAGACCTGAGAAAGTTTCTCATGGAACAAGGTGCAGAGAGGCTGGGTGAGTTACTCAATGTCGCTGAGAGGTATCAGGCAGCCCAAGCAGAGATAGTTGGAAATAAAAAGAAACAGGTGGACAATTTTAAGGCACCTCAAAACTTTAATAAGTTTGACCATAGAGACCAGAGCAAAGGTAAGCACCAGTTTGATAGGCCACGCAATGACTATAATAATAAAACCTCACAATTCAATGAAAGGAAATATAAAGACAGAAAACCCTTTAACCAAGGAAAGAAGTATTGTAAACATTGTCGGATGGACAACCATAACACTGAAAATTGTAGAAAGAAACCTCCTACTTTCGCTGCAATGAAAATGGGGAGAAAGGGAGTAAAGGTCAACCTTACTGAACAACAGGAACCTTACCACCCCCCAGTGTGTGAAGATGTAACATGCAATGGTGTCACCATAAGGTGTTTGTATGATACTGGATTAGATTATGATTCAGTTGTGAGTTCTCACCTGGTGCAGGCAGATCAATACACCACAGAAACAGTGGAGATTCAAACTGCAACCAAGGACGTAGCGACCATGACACTTCCCGTCGCCAGGATAAATGTGAAAACGCGATATGTGGAAGGAATCATAAAAGCAGCAGTGATAAATGAACCAATCTACCCTCTGATATTGGGGTGTAGATATGTCTTCTTGGGGAATCCCAAGAGACCTGTGACCATGGCAACAGTGCAGACCAGATCACAGTCTAAAAAGGAGGAGGATAATCCGATAAATACCCATCCAGATGAGATGAGGAAGGCACAGGCGGAGGATAAGACCCTCAAGCCTTGTTTTAAGAAATTGCCCAAATGTCATACACCTCCAGGCAAGGGAGATTTTTATATGAAGAACAAATTGATATAAAGGAAGGCTGGAAATGGATCCAATGGTCACGGACAGCTGGTCCTTCCAATTTCATATAGGACTAAAGTGTTGGAACTAGGGCTTGCGATTCCCTTCAGTGGTCATATGGGGATCAGCGCAACAGGACAGCGTATAGCTTGTCATTATTTCTGGCCAGGAATAACTGAAGACATAAAGAGATATGTAAAATCCTGTCCAGAGTGCCAACGGGTGGCTCAAAAGCATTGGACTGCTCCAGTCACTCTAGGGGAAATGCCCATAGTGGGAACCCCCTTTGAAAGAGTCGCCGTGGACATTGTGGGACCTCTCACTCGGACCAAGAGGAGGAACAGTTACATTCTGACTCTGGTGGACACTTGTTCTATGTGGGGAGAGGCGGTAGCCCTGTCATCAATTGATTCGAAGCATGTGGCAGAGGCATTACTCACAATATTCACCAGGTTAGGCTTTCCCAACCAAATCTTGACTGATAATGGCTCTCAGTTCAAGGGGAAACTAACAGAAGAGGTATTCAGGATCTTTCAAGCCAAACACTTTCATTGTAGCCCGTATCATCCTCAAGGAAATGGCCAAGTAGAAAGATTTAACGGGACTCTCATGTCGATCCTGAGGAAGTTGGCACATGAAAAACCAGACACATGGGATCAGTACCTTCCCGCCGCCCTGTTTGCCTACCAGGAGGTACCCCATAGTTCAACCGGTATGGCCCCGGCAACATTGTTATTTGAAAGGCCAATAAAAGGTCCCCTGGAAGCCTTGTTAAGGACCTGGACCGATGAAAAGGCAGAAGAAAATATTACTTCATCATATCAATATGTGAACGAGCTGACCACTCGTCTTAAAACTGGCTGGAAACGTGCCAATGAAAATTTGAGACAAGCCAGGAAAAAGCATACTGCCTATTACAATAAGAAAGCGAAGGATCGAGAATTATTTGTGGGAGAGAAGGTGCTCCTTCTACTGCCCGGCAGCCAGAATAAATTGCAAATGGATGGCAAGGTCCATATACAGTTCTAGAGAAGGTGTCTAGAACAAATTATAAGATAGATAAGAAAGGGAAAGAGAAAATCTATCATGTGAATCTCCTGAAGAAATATCTGGACAGAGAAAACCAGGAAGAGACACACCTACTGACCTTGTCTGTTGCAATGGAGATGAAAAAGGAACCACTCACTTCTCATGAATATCCTTTACATCCCTGTGAGACCACTGCACAGGTAAAAATCAGCACACACTTAACGGAAATTCAGAGGGAGAGGGTTCAACAGGTTCTGAATAATCATACAGATGTGTTAACGGACCGTCCGGGGCATACCGATTTATTGGAGTATGATATGAAACTCATAGACCCAACACCAATCTGTATGAAAGCCTATTCGATTCCGTTCGCTAAGGAAAAAGCTTTAAGGGAGGAGATAGATTATCTGTTGAAAGAAGGGATTATCTCGCACAGTGAATCTTCCTACACTTTCAGTGTGGTTCTGTTAAGAAAACCCTCTGGAGAACACAGGCTGTGTATAGATTACAGGAAACTGAATGCTGTCACAGAAGGTCAGGTGGATCCATTACCTGATACAAATCAGCTGTTTGCCAGGCTGAATAGAGCTAAATATTTCTCTAAAGTGGATCTGAGCAAAGGCTACTATCAGATTCCAGTAAAACCGGAGGTAAAACCTTCTTTAGCCCTTAGCACCTCGGAAGGACATTATGAATTTAATATGTTGCCATTCGGGCTAAAAAATGCACCGAGTGTGTTTTCGAGGATGATGAGAAAGTTACTGGATCCCCTGAAGAATCCATGCATCCCCAACTTCATGGATGATATTCTAATAGCAACAGAAACATTTGAGGAACACATTAACTCTCTGAATATGTTGTTTGATCGACTGAGAGAGACCAATTTGACAGCTAGACAGACGAAATGCTGTGTTGGATGTAAAGAGCTGGAACTCTTGGGCCACACAGTACACCAGGAAAACATGACCCCTGACCACTAGAACCTGGAGAAGTTGAAAAAAGCACCACGACCACAAACAAAAAAGGATGTGCGATCTTTTGTCTCATTATGTGGTTTTTATCAAAAGTATATAAAGAACTTTAACTCCATCTGTGCTCCATTGACTGATTTAAAGCGCAAAGGAAATCCTGATAGAATTATTTGGACAGCGCAATGTGAATTAGCATACCAAGAATTGAAAGAAAAGCTCATAAGCAGGCCTATTTTGAAATTACCTGACTTAAGTCAAGAATTCATTCTGAGAATGGATGCGAGTAATATCGGTTTGGGTGCAGCTCTATTACAACGGTCAAATTCACTTGATGGGGAATTAACCTCAGTAGCCTATGCTAGCCGTAAGTTGAATTCATCAGAACAAAAATATTCAACAAGTGAAAAAGAATGTCTGGCAGTCATCTGGGGTATAAAAAAGTTCCAGATTTATCTCTATGGACAATCATTTAGGATCCAGACAGATCATAAACCACTCGTGTGTCTGTCACAAGCAAGGCATGAAAATGCTAGGTTACTGCGCTGGTCTTTGCTCTTACAGCCATTCCAGTTTTCCATAGAGTACATTCCCGGAAAAACCAACGTCGGCGCTGATTTTTTAAGCAGACATCCATATGACGAACATCAGAGTAGTCACCAGGCATAGATAGTAAATTTATCTATGTGTATTAAGAAATAGGAACTGACATATGATCGTCTGTTCTAAAGGGGGGACATGTGTAGTGAATTTCTAATACAATAGCTAAATTAATATATAACAATATAGGGCATAACGGCAAAATAAGAAAGTATAAAAGAATTTTCTGCTAGAACTGTTGGCATCGCCTACGCCTTCAGATTATTTGCTAATGAATAGCCGAACCAAAACGGTACCCAAATTTTTCAAATTCTTCCTTGACACCACTTATCCTAGTTCTAAGAAAACATCTGCTTACAAATGCATTGTAGAACGAGGAGGGGCAAGGAGATGAAAATGCAAATACGTTTCGCATTGATTTTAAACTAAAAGCCAACTATAGCAAGTGGCAAGCCTTGCCTTAGGGATTCCCCCAAAATACGATGAAAACGTTAGAACATGTAGACGACACGTGTCACTAAAACGACTTTAGCTTTTATTAGGAATGACGAAATTCTATCGTAAGTACAGAAGACATCCCCTAGTATGGAAGTGAACGGTGGTAACAGCAAATACACGACTATCATAGAAAAATACATATTTTGAACGAAGCCACTTAGCCCCATTAAACTTATATATTCGGGTACCTTAGGACTTGCTGACAAAGAATATGTTATGTGTTTCGCAAATAGTCCATTAATTAACAAATTATAGCCAAAATACTATAGTGGAGTTGACTGACAGCACAAGATCATATCTGCTTAATTTTTTTTATGGCATGTTTGGAAAACACTGCTTTGGGGGAAATGAGGCCAACAAGTTAGATACGATTTGATTGGCTGTAGTAAAATGTAAGGCGAAACATTATTGGGTGACCTGGAAATACAAAAATTGTTGTTAATGGAAACGTATAGGATGGATAGTTTTTTTCAAAGGCTCATGTAAACATGGCCTGATTGGTTAGAACGTTAGATATGGTCAAGTAGAAGCGTCGGTTCACTGCCATTTTTGAAAATAAATTCTGTGAAAATCAAGTACGTTGAGAACAGGCTAAGAATTTTCTAATAAAGGAAAAGCCTGGACAAAGGCAGATCAAAAATGTACCAGATGCTATTGCCTAGTCATCGTTTTACTGTGTTATTTCCTTACATCTGTGGTAAGAATGATTTTCTTAATATTTTATTTAAAATAAAATTTGAATGTGAGATACTAACATACGATTATAAGTAAGTGAGTCTATGGCAGACTCAAAACAGAGTCTAGAGATTGATCCAGCATATGAAAGACTATCAGAGAGGTGTAGACCAACTAAATTATATAGGATTATCATCAGGAGCATAATACCTATCCTATGGTATGGACAACAGATTATTGCTGGAATTGCAGAGGCGTTGTAACTATTAGGGGAGAGGAGTACTGGTATACATGGTCACATCAAAAGAAACTGGTGAAAGGGATTGTCGTAAAGAGCTGATCTTGCATGTTTGTTTGTAATGTGCCTGTCCTGGTTGTTGAGTATTAGTGTAGGCTGTTGATTACGAAGGAGGCATATCCTTCTGATTTCAGAGGTATTTGGTTGCTGTCAATAACTGGTGCCAGACTACAGTGGGCCGATATATTCATGCCACAGTCTTGCCCTTTTCGGAGACAACTGTAAACCACCATCATTCTTGAAGAAGTGGGAGCTGAAGGTTGTCGTTCAGCGAAGTGCGGGAAGATTCCTACAGCATATTACCAAGTTAGGTGCATGTTTCGGCACCTGGTCGCTCAACAAACATTATATCAAAATAAAAGACTGAGAATAGTGATATAAACATTCCATCAGTGTCCATAAAAACTTACAAACAACATGCAGAGATGATGATAGTAAACAATCAACCAGTGTATACTAGAAGTCACCTCAGTTAAACAATACAACTACACCCTTATATAATAATATATGTATTATGGACAGAAGATCCATTGTATAAATTGATTGATGTAATTAATTTCTATGATTTCACTTTGATTGTCAGTCCTGATTCCAAATAAATCAGATTCAGGACAATAAATTGAAAAACCCTAACTTTCAACCACAGACTTACTAAAGATAGTCTTTTAAAGTGTAGTTTGTATGTGATTGTCGTGGCACTGTTGTGTTGTAGTAGATAATAAAAGAATTTGTGTAATTGTTTATATGTTTAGTTGGTTAATGCAACCTTACATTACATTTCATAACCGTAGACACCAAACGTAGTCATCTTATAGTCTATCAAGAATAAGTCTGAATGAGATCATAGTGGTGGAAGTAGAAAGGTGCCCTTGAAATTTACTCAAATATTTATTATATTTATGGACCTTCACAGCTGACCTCATTCAGTACACTAAGATTTCTTAACAACAAACTGTATTAACAACAACCCACCACAATTATGTACATCTATATATTCTTGTAATGAGAAATTGTTGTTGTAAGATGGTAAAATGTATGATTATTTACAGTTACAAATCAAATAAACAAGCTAAAAAGTCTTGGATTTATCTTCCACTGAACTTATAAAACAAGTTTGTCACATTATCTCTTGCCATCTAGTTGTCATCATTAAACAGTCGTTTTAGAAACTGCTCACAGGATTTGTTGGATGGATACACATAAACTCAACTTATGGTATTAGCCACGTCTGCTCGAGGTTCCTCCGACACACTGGAGTACGGAAGACTTTCCTTCAGCCCGCCCTATAACTACGGGGGACTAAGGTGTTGAAGAGTGGTTGACCTCTAGGCTTCAGTGAGCTGGATCAACTTCTACAAGTCTTTAGTTTCTCGATCAGGAATGATCATAAACATTGATCATAAAAACCTGGAACAAAAGGTAATAGGTGGCCATTTTGTTCCAACAATCTCACCACCCACTGCTGTTCATGATGCGACCATGTCTTCAGTGTTTGTATATAAATGAATGAATCATGGTAGTATGTTACAGAGATAGCATGATAAGATAATGTATACTGTGCAGAATTAACAATATACATGAATAAATCACATGTTATGATACATGGGTACGATATAACCTTTGCCTTCCACTTATGGATGTCAAGTCACTTATGTACTTGCTGGTATGTCGTAAGCTTCCAGGCAAGAACTAGCCATAATATATGTGGTTAACCAATTAATGGTTATGCTTCCTGACAATGCCGGTGAAGGTTATCTCTGGTTAGCGTCATTCCCTTTTTTATTATATCTGCTACAATCAATCAGAAATAAAATCTGAAATAAAATGATATTAGTAATACATATATTTTTAATAAACTTACATACCCTCTTAGGATTTATAAGCTCACGGTGAGACTGTATTGGCTTAATTTAATCTGCCCTGCATGCAGCGTGAAAATAGAACTTTTCTTGCAGATGCTGTCTTCCAGTTTCTCACTCTGGCTTCTGGATTTGGTGTGTGTGATTTTCAACGCGCCCCTCTGTCCTTATATTTCAGTCTCTCGCCCGTACGAGAAAGCACCTCCCAAATTCCCCAAAAGATTTTAGTTTCATCTCCTGATTTGAGGCGATTTGAAGCAATCTGTGTTTTTCCTGTACTTGTTTTTCTCTTCTGTTCACTACACACTTATATTCTTCCGTCCTTCCTATGTATCATTCTTTTTTCCCCATATGAGGCTTTCATTCCATATAAGTTTTATCCAAATTCGTTGAGGCTTGTTAGTGTAATAAATTTTTAAAGATTATTAGCTAACTTTTAGCCGATGTGATGAAGGTGAAAATTATTAATTATCTTTAAAACTATTTATATTTGGATAATATCCTTTTGGATATAATTCCTAGTCTATCTCCTTTGTTGAGTTATATTTATTTAATATTATTCCAACCGGGCGTTCTCCAGTAGTTAATAATTAAATTTTCAGTAAATGCATACTTTTAAAGTCCGCCATACATTCCTATATAGCTTATTTCCTCATTCTTGCAATACCGTTCCAGCTAAACGTAATTCACATTTCCGCTGTCTACAAACTTCAAAGCAAGATCCGCCGAGTGTTATTACTGCGCTGTATGTGTGTGGGTGTCGCGTGGGCGTGTGTCGCGCTACAACCAAGCAAGTGTTAACAAATCTCGCTACAGAGCCCTCTTCTTTAAAACAGTGCCTGCACGGTTAACTTTTTGGTAACACATGCTGCAGTTCCTCCTTAATTTTCTGTTTCTCTATATCTCCTTTGATAGGATGCCTACTTAAAAAATCGGGTCCAAGATTGTCCCGTCCTGGAATGTATCTCACATTGAACGAATATGGAGATAACAGTAAACTCCACCTTAAAAGTCGTGAATTTAATTTTTTAGACACTGCTAAAAACATCAAAGGCTGGTGATCACTTTCCACAATGAAGTGTTTCCCGTAAAGAAAAGGGGCGAATTTGTTGATCGACCAGACCAAAGCGAGGCATTCACGTTCAACGGTAGAATAATTTCTTTCAGCTGTATTTAACTTTCTACTGGCAAAAGCTACTGGTAATAGCATATGTGGCGGTGTGTCTGCCCGCTGTAGTAATGTTGCTCCGATGCCTACATTGCTAGCATCCGTTCTTAGTACGAATTCTTGTGTGAGATCGGGAAGGGCAAGGATAGGTTTATTTGTCAGCTTATTTTTCAACTCTGTATAAGCCTGTTCACACTCCGCAGTCCATTGTATTTTATCCGGCTGACCTTTTTTGGTTAAGTCGGTTAATGGCGCGCATAATGAGTTAAAATGGGGTATATATTTCTGATAAAACCCGCACAGTGACACAAAGGATCTTACATCCTTCTTAGTTTGTGGTCTTGGTGCTTTTCTCATTTTCTCTACATTCTTTGGGTCCGGAGACATTTGCCCAGTAGAGATAGTGTGACCTAAAAATTCCAATGTCTCACATCCAATATGATACTTAGTTTGACGTGCTGTCAATCCCGTTTCACTCAGTCTATCCAACAAAATGGAGAGTGCTACTACGTGTTCCTCGAAGGTAGTGGTAGCAATCAGAATATCATCCATGAAGTTGTTGATATGAGGATTTTGTAATGGTTCCAACAATTTCCTCATCATTCTGGTGAAGATACTTGGAGCATTCTTTAAACCAAATGGGAGTACATTGAACTCGTAATGTCCATCCGGTGTACTAAAGGCTAACAGTTTCCTAACTTCTGGTTTTACTGGTATTTGGTAGTATCCCTTGCTTAGATCTACTTTTGAAAAATACCGAGCCTTACTCAATGTAGCAAACAACTGATTGGTGTCAGGTAATGGGTCTATCTGAGATTCAGTGATAGCATTTAGTTTCCCATAATCAATGCATAACCTGTGTTCACCACTAGGCTTCCTTAATAGCACCACACTTGAGCTGTATGGAGATTCAGACTTTGAAATAATTTTCTCTTTTAAGAGATAATCAATCGCATCCTTGAGTGCCTGTCCTTTAGCATAAGGTATAGGGTATGTCCGCATACAAACTGGTGTAGGGTCAGTAATCGTCATGTCATACTCTAACAGATTAGTACACCCCGGCTTATCTGTGAGTACATCAGCATGGATTTCTAACACCTCCTGAACCTTTTTCCTCTGCTCAAGAGTTAAATGTTTACTTACATTAACCTGAGCATAATTTTCTATAGTTGTTAGGGGGTATTCCATGGAGGAAATTGGTTCATCCTGCATTTCTGTTGCAATGGACAGGGTCATGATATGTGCAACTTCTGATGCTTCCCTGTCATAATACTTTTTAAGAAGGTTGACATGATATATCTTCTCCTTTCCTTTCTTGTCAATCTTATAATTGGTCCTGGAAAGTTTTTCCAATATGACGTAGGGACCCTGCCATCCAATTTGCAATTTATTATTGCTGCTGGGCAACAGTAACAGAACTTTTTCTCCCACCTCAAGTTCCCTATCTTTTGCTGTTTTATTGTAGTAAGCAGCCTGCTTCCTCCTGGCCTGTCTCAAGTTATCATTTGCCAGTTTCCAACTTGTTTTCAATCGAGATGTCAACTCGTTGACGTATTGGTATGAAGAAGTCACGGTTTCTTCTGCTTTTTCATCAGTCCATGTCCGCAACAATGCTTCCAGTGGACCTTTGATTGGTCGTCCAAACAACAACGTAGCTGGAGCCAATCCTGTGGAGTTATGTGGGACTTCCCTATAGGCAAATAGTGCTGAGGGTAAGTATGTGTCCCAAGTTTCAGGTTTCTCACTAGCCAACTTTCTAAGGATTGAAATGAGCGTGCCATTGAACCGCTCTACTTGACCATTCCCTTGGGCGTGGTACGGGCTACAGTGATAATGTCTAGCTTGAAATAACCTGAATACTTCTTGTGTTAGCTTTCCCCTAAACTGAGAACCATTGTCAGTCAATATTTGATGTGGGAAACCTAATCGGGTGAATATTGTTAACAGTGCCTCTGCCACATGTTTCGAATCTATCGATGACATTGCTACTGCCTCTCCCCACATAGAGCAAGTATCGACCAATGTTAAGATATATGCATTTCTCTTCTTGGTCCTACTGAGGGGTCCAACAATATCCACGGCAACACGTTCGAAGGGCGTTCCCATGATGGGCATTTCTCCCAGTGTTGCTGGTGCAGTCCTATGTTTAGGAGCTACTCTTTGGCATTCTGGACAGGATCTCACATACCTCTTTATGTCCTCTGTGATCCCTGGCCAAAAGTAGTGACAGGCTATCCGTTGTCCAGTGGCCCCTATTCCCATATGTCCACTGAAGGGTATAGCATGTCCTAGCTTCATAACCTGCTCCCTGTATGATTTTGGCACTACAAGCTGTCCATGTCCTTTAGGTCCTGTTCCAGCTTTTCTATATAATAGGCCATTTTTCATATATAAGTCTCCTTTCTCTGGAGGGTTATGGCTTTTAGGTAATTTGCCAAAGCAAGGCTTCAATGTACTGTCAGCAGTTTGAGCCTTTCTCATCTCTTCTGGATGAGTATTGATGATAGTGTCCTCCTCTTTCTTAGAGCTTGCCCTGGTCTGGACTGTTGCCATCACTATGGGTCTTATAGGTTCTCCTAGAAAGACATATCTACATCCCAGTATTAATGGGTAGATAGGGTTGTCCATCACTGCTGCTTTGATCTCTCCTTCCACATAGCGAGATCTTATGTTGATTCGGGCTATGGGCAGTGTCATGGTTCCTGCTCCCTTGACTGGTCCTCTGATTTCCACTGTTTCTGTGGTTATCTGTTCCGGACTCACCAGAGAAGAGCACACTACTGAGTCAAAGTCCAAGCCTGTATCATATAAGCACAGTAATTGGGTGCCATTCAAGGTCACTTCCTCACAGACAGGGGGATTATGGAGGTCCTTCTGACTATCTGCCAGGTCCTTCCTTCCCTTGTTCTCTGTTGTAAGGCATGCAGCGTGATGAGGAGGGTTTTTCCGTCTGCATTCCGCAGTATTGTGGTTACTCATTTGGCAAGATTTACACCACTTTCCTTCCTTTCTTGGAGGTTTCTTTTCTAATCCTAGAGGGTTTTTGTCTTTATAATCAGTTCTGTGTTTGTTCTTGTTGGAATTGTCCCTGTGTTCATAGTTGGTAAAGTTTTGTGAAGGTTTGAAGTTCTCACCCTGCTTCTTCTTATTTCCTGACACTTCTGACTGAGCTGCTTGATATCTTTCAGCCATGGTTAAAATATCTTCCAATCTCTCTGCTCCTTGCTCCATAAGAAATTTTCTCATTTCTTGAGGCATGGATTCTCTCAGTTGTTCCATCATGACCATTTCTTTTATATCTTGACATTTTCCTAAGCTAATCCATTTTGTCAGATAAGTTTCTAATCTGGCAGAAAACTGGTGATAGTTTTCTCCTGGAAGTAGCTTAGCAGTTCGGAATCTCTTTCTATAAGATTCAGAATTCTTTTCGTACCTGACCAGTAAAGCTTGTTTTAAGATTTCATAATCTTCCTGGTCTTCTTTTGAGAGTTTTAAATAAACATCGTATGAAACTCCCCTCAACCCCTGAGATAGTTTAAGGCTCCATTTTTCCTTTTCCAATCCATAGGTAGAGGCCAGTCTCTCATATCTATCCAGGTACGACTCAATGGCGTCCTCTTTTTCAATAAATGGATCCAGGTGAAAACTCATGGCTCCATTTCCCATGCTATGGTTGGAGCTACTCTCAGAGTGCGGTGAGCTAGCAACATGATTGCTAGCTGCTCCCTGGAGTTCAAGTTCCTTTAAACTTAACTCATGAGCTCTTTGTAACCTTCTTTCTTCAGCCTTAGCTTCCAACATTTGTCTCTTTTCTTCTCTTTCCAGTCTTTTTACTCTTCTTTCTGCCTCTAATTTCTTAGCTTCAGCTTCAACTTCCATTCTTTTAGTCTCTCTTTCAGCTTCAGCTTCCATTCTTTTAATCTCTCTATCTAAATATTTATCCACTTCAGTTGTGATATGTCGAATTAGAGCATCTCTTGTCATACCCTATTCTTTACCTTCCTGCATAATCGCAGCTCTAAACTTCACCAATTCAGCCATGATGCTTACTTACCAGAGGGTATATAATTTTATCTTCACTAACCAACTAACTTAATTAAAATCAATTAATTACTTTGAACAAGACAAATCCTTAAAACCTTTTGCGCGTTTCCTATTTACTTCGTACTCAATGGTACTACTATTACAAAAAAATTTCTAAGTTTTATCATTTTTTCAAAAAATTTATTTTTACAAACTATTTGTGGCTCAAGATAGAAGAATACATAGATAGTGGCTCAGGATAAAAAAATAATATCCCGCGAAAGAGCCCCCAGTGTAGCGAAAGGTTTTCCTATTATGATGATAGTGGTAGAGCAGAAGTAGAATCTCTCTCCAGAAAGTATGAAGTTCCAGCGCCCGAGAAGTACACTGGTATCACAAGTGAGTTACAGCTGTGAATACTCTGAGCTGGACAATAGATTTAGGCTTCAGAAGTATAAGTTGCTACTTTCGCTATCGTAACCCTATGTGATAATATAATTAAATTTTGAAAAGGTAACTCAAAATTTTAACAGTTAAAGATTTAACAAGTCAAATGAGTACAATTATCCAATTTATTATGTACATCTATATATTCTTGTAATGAGAAATGGTTGTTGTAAGATGGTAAAATGTATGATTATTTACAGTTACAAATCAAATAAACAAGCTAAAAAGTCTTGGATTTATCTTCCACTGAACTTATAAAACAAGTTTGTCACATTATCTCTTGCCATCTAGTTGTCATCATTAAACAGTCGTTTTAGAAACTGCTCACAGGATTTGTTGGATGGATACACATAAACTCAACTTATGGTATTAGCCACGTCTGCTCGAGGTTCCTCCGACACACTGGAGTACGGAAGACTTTCCTTCAGCCCGCCCTATAACTACGGGGGACTAAGGTGTTGAAGAGTGGTTGACCTCTAGGCTTCAGTGAGCTGGATCAACTTCTACAAGTCTTTAGTTTCTCGATCAGGAATGATCATAAACATTGATCATAAAAACCTGGAACAAAAGGTAATAGGTGGCCATTTTGTTCCAACAATCTCACCACCCACTGCTGTTCATGATGCGACCATGTCTTCAGTGTTTGTATATAAATGAATGAATCATGGTAGTATGTTACAGAGATAGCATGATAAGATAATGTATACTGTGCAGAATTAACAATATACATGAATAAATCACATGTTATGATACATGGGTACGATATAACCTTTGCCTTCCACTTATGGATGTCAAGTCACTTATGTACTTGCTGGTATGTCGTAAGCTTCCAGGCAAGAACTAGCCATAATATATGTGGTTAACCAATTAATGGTTATGCTTCCTGACAATGCCGGTGAAGGTTATCTCTGGTTAGCGTCATTCCCTTTTTTATTATATCTGCTACAATCAATCAGAAATAAAATCTGAAATAAAATGATATTAGTAATACATATATTTTTAATAAACTTACATACCCTCTTAGGATTTATAAGCTCACGGTGAGACTGTATTGGCTTAATTTAATCTGCCCTGCATGCAGCGTGAAAATAGAACTTTTCTTGCAGATGCTGTCTTCCAGTTTCTCACTCTGGCTTCTGGATTTGGTGTGTGTGATTTTCAACGCGCCCCTCTGTCCTTATATTTCAGTCTCTCGCCCGTACGAGAAAGCACCTCCCAAATTCCCCAAAAGATTTTAGTTTCATCTCCTGATTTGAGGCGATTTGAAGCAATCTGTGTTTTTCCTGTACTTGTTTTTCTCTTCTGTTCACTACACACTTATATTCTTCCGTCCTTCCTATGTATCATTCCCTTTTCCCCATATGAGGCTTTCATTCCATATAAGTTTTATCCAAATCCGTTGAGGCTTGTTAGTGTAATAAATTTTTAAAGATTGTTAGCTAACTTTTAGCCGATGTGATGAAGGTGAAAAATATTAATTATCTTTAAAACTATTTATATTTGGATAATATCCTTTTGGATATAATTCCTAGTCTATCTCCTTTGTTGAGTTATATTTATTTAATATTATTCCAACCGGGCGTTCTCCGGTAGTTAATAATTAAATTTTCAGTAAATGCATACTTTTAAAGTCCGCCATACATTCCTATATAGCTTATTTCCTCATTCTTGCAATACCGTTCCAGCTAAAAGTAATTCACATTTCCGCTGTCTACAAACTTCAAAGCAAGATCCGCCGAGTGTTATTACTGCGCTGTATGTGTGTGGGTGTCGCGTGGGCGTGTGCCGCGCTACAACCAAGCAAGTGTTAACAAATCTCGCTACAGACACTTAAGTGTGCCGTGAAGCAAAAACGGTTGCTGAGCACTGGCCTAGATGTCTTTGTGACCGTAGATAATGGGTTGCAGTGTATATCAGATTCAATCGGTGTGTTTTGTATTTCTTTGATGTAATTAAATACACACAAGCACCAACAAGCCAAACGAATTTTTTGACGCGGAACAATTGAAAAAAAGCCATATTTCGGGATTTTGGCGTCAAACAAGCGAAATTGGCAACCGTGCAAGAAGTATGCATAAAAGCACATGCTTTTACCAAGGTGGTTTCTGCTGCATTTCGTTTTAAATGATTAGGCTTTCAGCTACATGTACAACCTGGCATTAATTGTGTTTTAAAACATAATGAGGAAGTAGTAGTCAAATTCTATGTTTAATTCTTCAGAGAGCCTCAGGGCCCACATTGGTCAAGACTTTATACGTCATTATAATTTTCTTGTGTGAGAGTTTTTACACGACCAGCAAGTTGTCTTACGTCATCAAAAACTGACTTCGTTTCGCAATTTCTAGCTCTCATTTCAGTTATAAAACTGCCAAGAGATGTAATTGCAGATTCGATGTATAAATGTTAATTAAGAAGCAGCATTATTTCAATAGAAACAATAAAAAGGACAGTTTTTAGGGCTCCTTACATAACGGCACCAGACACGAAAACGCTAGCAAGACACTGTGAAACTGGCTGATTCTGTGAGCTATGTTAAAAATAGAGGTTATAGAGACTGTAACTAAACATTCAGCAGCTGGCACATATAAAACAAACGTGCATCTTTTAACTAGTTTAATAAGTGAAAGCCAAAGACATATAATTTCCGTTATAAACTATGTGTTTCTTTGTGGATTTATTAGGGCATTCTGGACAATAACCAGTGTTATCAATTTGGTCATATTTTATAGACAAGGTCTAAATACAACGATAAACATTAGTTTCTTTGCCACGGGCGTGTCTGATCTCTGTAGTCTAATTGTGCAGCAGTTATTTAACTTCTATATTAACCCACTTTGTGAGGATTTAGAATTGCCCATGGTATACTCTGATGTTCAGTACCTTACAAGTGGAGTTCCTCGTGAACTTTTTGCTAGAATCACCTGCCTAATCACCGTCTAAATTACAGCGGAGAGATGTTAGTGTATGGCCTTTCCCTTACACGTCAAACAGATGATTACGCCACAGAAAACTACTACGGTTATAGTTCTAATTTACAGTTTGACAGTGTTATATTTTGTTCCACTGTACACAACAGTTTACATAGATTGGAAGTTATATCCAGACAGGAACAAAACCCTTCTCGGTTTAGTAGCTGTAAGTAACTACGATAAAGCTGAAGCTGCGGTTTACTTCATTCACGTTGTGTCTGGGATGTTGTCATTTCTAGCGGTTGTGATGTTAACATCGATCTTAATGAGGAATCTAAGACAAAAGAATGTGTGACATCAAACAGCAAGTGTGAGTCAAGGAAAGTCTGAATCAATCTCTCACAAAGACAGAAAGACAATGAGTATGGTGGTCCTGATAGCTAATATTTTAATCATATCTCTCTTCTTCTTTGATCCTTAGCCGCCGACCGTCAAAGCAGTCAGTGGCCATCACGCCTAGTGGCGTCGTGTAGGTCAAAAACAAATTGATTCCACTTTGCTCGGTCGGCGGCCATCCTTCGTACAGTGCCCCAACTCTGGTTCATTCTTTGCATCTCAGCCTCCACAGTCCTCCGCCAGTTTGTTTTTGGTCGGCCTCTCTTTCGTTTTCCTTCAGGGATCCAAAGCATAGCTGTTCTTGTGATGGCATCGGGGTCTCTTCTGAGGATATGGCCAACCCAGCTCCAGCGTCTGCCAGCTATGATGGTGTGCATGTCCTCTTGCTTGCTCCGAGTAAGCAGATCTTGGTTGGTGATGGTATTCGGCCGAAAGATTCGGATAATTCTTCTTAGGCATGTTGTGTGAAAAGAGGACAATTTCGACATTTCCTTTTCTGTAACTCTCCATCATTCCGCACCATAGAGAAGCACAGAAAGCAACACAGCTCTGATATAATCTTAATTTTGTGCTTGTGCTGTATTGAGAGGACTTCCAGGTGTTGTTTAGGCTAAAAAAACCTGTTCTTGCCTTATTCATTCTGATGTTGATGTCTTTGCCTGCCCCGCTGTCTGGTGTTACAATGCATCCTAGGTATGTGAAGGTGTCTGTCTGTACCAGTTGCTGATTCCTTACTGATATGGGCTCAGGGTTGCTCACATTGAGCGTCATGACCTCTGACTTCTTTAAATTGATGTTCAAGCCCACCTGCTGGCTAAACTTATTAAGTCTATCCGTTTTTTCATGGATGTGTTGATGTGAATGTGCTAGTAGTGGAATGTCGTCTGCGTATTCCAGATCTTCCAATATAGAAAATGTAGTCCATCTTATTCCTCTTGGACTGTCCTCTGTTGTCTGGCGCATCACCCAATCTATGACTTAAAAATAGAGTGGTTGATAAGGGGCATCCCGGTCGTATTCCTTTCTTCACCTCAAAGGTTAGGTTGCTCTGCCCAACACTACATGTAAAGTTGGCATAGAGGCTTTTTATGATTGACACTATGCAGCATGGAATTCCATAAGCCCTCAGTATTTTTCATAAACTGTCCCTATGTATGCTGTCAAATGCCTTTTCAAAATCAACGAAATTAATGTACGAGGGGCGTTCAGAAAGTAATGCACCACATCGTTTTTCTCAGCTAATAATGAAGATAGAAGCATGAAATTTTGCACACTTCAAATATGGCATGTGCCAATTGTTTGCACCAAATTGCACTACAACCGGCCAAATAATACGGCTGCCCTAAACCGTTGAAATGGAGCGTGTTAGCAACTTGCGTTACAAACAGCGAATTGTGATAGAATTTCTCGTTGCAGAGAAGGAAACTGTTGTGAATATTCACAAGCGTCTATGTGATGTGTATGGAAGTTTTGAGGTCGACAGGAGTACAGTCAGTCGCTGGGTTCAGAGAATCAAAGAATCAGGAAGTGGAGATACGGAGCTGCTTGATTGGCCGCGCTGTGGACGTCCTGCCACAGCCACCAACGCTGAAATGTTGAAATGCGCTGAGGGCATTATTCTTACTGATAGGCGAATCACTACTCAACAATTGGCCTTACAGCTGTCAGTCAACATTGGTAGTGCAAATGCAGTTTGTAAAGGGCAATTTTTACTATCTTGCAATATAATACATTTATATACTTATTGTGGTGAAGTGGGATGTTATAAATATTTATAGGGGACTTAGTGTACTGACTGAGATCAGCTGTGAAGGTATCTATATCTATTAAGAGTGGTGTATTATAGATAACCTTACTTGCTACCACATATCTCTATATCTCAGTCAGAATTATTCTGGAATAGTGTGATGCTACGTTATGTGTCTAGGGTATGTGTATGATGAAGTGTAAGTCACAACAACAGACAGATAAACAATTTAATTTAATCCACTACTCTTAACAACACTGTGACACTCACATACATATAACACTCTATGAGAATATCTTAAAGAAGTCACTCGTAACTTTTCAAATAACAATATGTATTCATTACTGGCATGAATGAATATGTGTCCTGATTCAACTACAAGGGAACCAGGAATCACAATCAATTTAAATTACAAGTTATGTACAGAATGTATTTAATATGAATATTGTAGTGACATATATTATTACAAATGTTCTATGTGTGTCAGTTGTGTAGTAGTAAAATGAGGTAATACTGGTTTTGTTTTGTTCAAGCTCTGTTGGTATTTGTCATCATGACTTCAATAGTTTGTCTTTAGGGACTAGTATTGGAGATGTTCACAGTTCCTGATTTTAAGACAAGTAAATTCCCCTCTTAATGTTAATTTTACAAAGTCAGTTCAAGATGAGGGGACATAATGTTGAGCTCAGCTGGCCAAGTTAGCTTATCTGGCGTGATGGCGGCAGGAAAGGACTCCTCTGCTCGAATTCTCCTCTGGGCTCTGGAGACACCTCACTGATAGCTAAAAGGACCAAGGAGTATGCTGTCCGACACTGGATTCAGCAAAGCTCTGACCAGGTGCTGCTCAGTACCATCAAGACCACTGTCCCTGAAATCAAGAAGGATGTACCTTCTACTTCATAACTAACTTAAACTCTCTTGTTACACTGATCACAACACAGCACAAACATTGAGTTCAGAGCATTAGGCCAACTGTCAGCTTCATTTGAAATACTTTATTCCAGTATTACCCTTCTTAATGGTTACTACGCCTCTGCACTTCCAGCATTATTTCTTTCTAGTCAATCATCCAGGTGTCAGTGTACTGTTTGGCCATTCCATGCCGTTTTACTTCTCTCCGACACCCTCTGTTCAGGCTGGAGCATTACAGGCTTTACCTCACGTCGGCCACTGAACTACACATATATATACAGGCATAAATCAACAATTCACATTCAATTTTCATTAAAAGATATTGAATGGTTCAAGCTTACCACAATTCATACGAATAAACACAGATACGTTGATTAGCAATGAATTCTGGCACAAACTGGCACAAATTCCCATCTGCTTATCTTCCAGGCTTTTATTTAGCAAAATATAAGCTGGCTTCAACGCACTGATGCTTTATCAAGCTTATTTAAACAAGTGGTTTCGAACTAACGCTCCCAAGTGTGTATATCAGCGAGTCTGACCAATGAGCCCCGTTTCGACAAGTGTTTGAAAAAATGTTACCTTTCCCCGTTTCCCCTAACAACCAAGATAGTATTTATAGCCCGACCAATCGTGGTTAGGCTTTCATTTGTTGCGCTCCAATCAATTTGGAGTTTACATGGTAGGCTATTTCTGTAACGTAAATTTTTTTCAAACACGTTAAAAAAAATCTTATGAGCAGAAATGATTTTATGCTGTCAGGCACCCCCAATATTTTATTTTGGGTATAATTTATTAATTCCTGGACTATTTGCGTAACGTTTTACATATTATTTGTCAGCAAGCCCTAAGGAACCCAAAAATACAAATTTAAAAGAGCTACGTGGCTGCGTTCAAAATATGCAATTTCTTCTACCTCCTGTTTCGAAGATGTGCTGTCTGGGTACTGTTATGTTTTCAACCGTAAACCCATCTAATGTTATCTTTTCTAATAAGAGTTTTTTATGATGTATAAACCTAACTCTGGGAAAGGGTAGTGTATTTTATCACTGTCCGTCTGAAAAAAAGTTAGTGCATGTAGACTTACACGCGTGATGGCAGCATTTGTGTATCGCGCGAAGCGTGTTGCATGCGTTCCTGATTTTCAGCCCTCCCTCTCTCTTTATCCTTTTGTCCATCTGTTCGTTCGTTTTGGTAACGTAATATAATTAATGTTAGGATTAATTTAGGTCATTACGCAGGGCCTCTCAATGTTTTTCTTAGAAATGCAGCACACGTTTCATTGAAGAAAGCGGGTAATAATACAGTAAGCTTTTATATCAACGTGAAAGCGTTACAATTTGCAGACGAAGCAGAAAACAAGGGGGATTTCGAGTACATTCTTTGTGACAGCACTGTTATTTTCCCATTGCTCTTCTCTTTATTAATTTTATTTGTTAGGCTTTATATTTACCTAATAATTTATATATGTGGATTAGAATATTCCATGACACCTCCCCTCTTAAAACAGACATTATATGTCAGTCCTTTATTCTATATACACATAGAGAAATTTATTATTATTTCTGGGGTTTACGGTGATTCTCATCACACGGATGGCGGCTTAAAAAATCCGCTCCCAAATTGGTTTTTCCAGATATATACTCAATGCTAAAATTATATGGAGCCAGAAGTAAAGACCATCGGAGTAACCTAGAGTTCTCATGCTTAGCCTGTGCTAGAAACGATAAAGGTTTGTGGTCTGTTTGCAACTTAAATGCCTTCCCATATAGATAAATATTGAATTTCTTTATCGCCCATATTACTGCAAGACATTCTTTTTCGCTAGTTGAGTAGTTGATTTCAGCTTTATTCAACTTTCTGCTAGCATATGCCACTGGGCTTAATTCCCCATCCAATGCATCTGATTTCTGTAGTAGAGTTGCACCTAACCCAATATTACTTGCATCCGTCCTTACTATGAATTCTTGACTTAAGTCAGGTAATTTCAAAATGGGTTTACTTGTGAGCTTTTCCTTCAATTCTTGGTAAGTCATTTCACATTGTGGTGTCCATGTAATGCGATCTGGATGTCCTTTACGTGTCAATTCAGTTAACGGTGCACATATGGAATTAAAGTTTTTGATATACTTCTGGTAGAAACCACATAATGAGACAAAGGATCTCACGTCCTTCTTGGTTTGTGGTCTCGGGGCTTTCTGTAGTTTCTCTAAATTCTTTGGGTCAGGGGTCATGTTTCCCTGATAAACTGTGTGTCCCAAAAATTCCAATTCTTTACATCCAACGCAACATTTGGTTGGTCGGGCTGTTAAATTTGCCTCCCTAAGTCGATCAAACAGCATGTTCAGAGAGTCAATGTGTTCCTCAAATGTTTCTGTTGCTATAAGGATATCATCCATAAAATTTGTTATACAGGGATTATTCAGAGGATCCAATAATTTTCTCATCATTCTAGAGAAGACACTAGGCGCATTCTTCAATCCAAATGGCAATCTATTAAACTCATAGTGTCCTTCTGAGGTACTAAAAGCTAGGTATGGTCTAACCTCAGGCTTTACTGGAATCTGATAGTATCCTTTACTCAGATCCACTTTTGAGAAATATTTAGCTTTATTTAGTCTGGCAAACAGCTGATTTGTATCCGGCAATGGATCCACCTGTCCTTCTGTAATAGCATTCAGTCTCCTGTAATCTATACAGAGTCTATGTTCTCCAGAGGGCTTCCTTAAGAGTACAACACCGGAACTATACGAAGACTCACTGTGCGAAATAATTCCTTCCTTCAACAGATAGTCTATCTCTTCCTTCAAAGCTTTCTCCTTAGCAAACGGAATCGAATATGGTTTCATACAGACAGGTGTGGAGTCTATGAGTTTCATATCATATTCCAATAGGTTTGTATGCCCTGGTCGGTCTGTTAACACCTCTGCATGATTATTTAGAACCTGTTGCACTCTCTCTTTCTGAGTTTTCGTTAAATGTGTACTGATTTTCACCTGTGCTGCTGTCTCACAGGGGTGTAATGGATATTCAAATGATGAAAGTGGTTCCTTTTTCATCTCCATGGCGATGGACAAGGTCAACAAGTGTGTCTCTTCCTGATGTTCTCTTTCCAAATATTTCTTCAGGAGATTCACATGATAGATTTTTTCTTTCCCCTTCTTATCTATCTTATAATTTGTTCTAGACACCTTCTCTAAAACTGTATATGGACCCTGCCATCCAATTTGTAACTTATTCTGACTCCCAGGCAAAAGAAGCAGTACTTTCTCTCCCACAGCCAAATTTCTGTCTTTCGCCTTCCTGTTATAATAGGCAGCATGTTTCTTCCTGGCTTGTTTCAAATTTTCATTGGCAAGTTTCCAGCCAGTTTTTAACCGAGTGGTCAGCTCATTCACATATTGGTATGAAGATGTAATGTTTTCCTCTGCCTTTTCATCAGTCCACGTTCTTAACAAAGCTACATATGGACCTTTAATTGTGTGGACCTATTTGTCCATGCACCGGTATGGTCTCTTCCACTCGAAGCTTTATAGTGATGATTTTTCCTCCCAGAATTATCATTCACAAAACGACCGCTACCAATTTTTCTTTTGGGGCTTTCTCCCCACTTAAAATTCTTGATGAGAGATTTCCTCTCTACATCCTCTTCCTCCAGTTGGTTTAAGTCCGATTGAGGGATTGTCGGCTTATCCTGGGGTAAGACATCTTTTTGCACTCTCCGCATAGTGGCCATTGTAAAACAGTTAAGTGAAGCTTGTCCGTGAAAAGGGGCTTCCCATTCCATTTTGTCCACTTTATCAAATCTATTTTTCTTTTTATTATCAGGCCTAATTTTGCCCCGTGGCGTGTCCAGGTCCTGATCAATGTTCCCACTTGTGGGTGTTCCCTCATGTGCTATGCTACACCTTTCTACAAAATTCTCAATGTCCCATCTTGCTTTGGGCCAATAATAATTGTGAGCCACCTTTTGAATGATGGTACCTATCTTCTCATGGTCCCCATCTGGTTTCACATGTAGGCTCCTTATTAATTCTGTCCTATATCTTTTTGGAAGAACCAGCTGTCCGTGACCATTGGATCTAGCTCCAGTCTTCCTATACATCAACTTGTTTTTCATGTAAAAATCTCCCTTGCCTGGAGTTGTATGACAAGTTGACAATTTTCTGAAACAAGGCTTGAGTGTTTTATCCCCAGCCTGTGCCTTCCTCATCTCTTCTGGAGTGGTATCTAACATAATATCCTCCTCCTGTCTTGAGGTCGACCTGACCTGAAGGGTTGCCATATACACAGGTTTCCTTCTGCAACGGTCAGTGTCATGATTGTCCATCTGACAATTCTTACACCACCTTTTTCCTTGGTTGAAAGATTT
This sequence comes from Oreohelix idahoensis, assembly GCA_024509875.1. Classification (NCBI taxonomy): domain Eukaryota; kingdom Metazoa; phylum Mollusca; class Gastropoda; order Stylommatophora; family Oreohelicidae; genus Oreohelix; species Oreohelix idahoensis. Next base: position 190,132 of record JAMPIV010011449.1, on the reverse strand, counting down.
TCTTTCATCATATTTCCTTTCATCGAATTGTGGGAATTTATTTTTATTTTCATACCGTGGCCTATCAAATTGGTGCTTACCTTTATTTTGATCCTTAGGATCAAATTTATTAAAGTTCTGTGGTGCCCTAAAGTTATCCACCTGTTTCTTTTTATTACCTGTTACCTCTGCTTGAGCTGCTTGATACCTTTCAGCAACATTTAGCAACTCACCCAGCCTCTCTGCACCTTGTTCCATGAGAAACTTTCTCAGGTCTGGAGCCATGGACTCTCTTAATTGCTCTATAAGGACCATTTCCTTAAGATCTTGGGTTTTCCCCAGAGAAGTCCATTTCTCCAAGTATGTCTCTATTCGTGCAGAGAACTGGTGATAGGTTTCACCTGACAGTAGTTTAGCATTCCTAAATTTTTTCCTGTAAAACTCTGCATTCTTTTCATACCTTAACAAAAGAGCCTGCTTTAGCATGTCATAATTTTCCTGATCACCTCTGCTCATTTTTGCAAAAACTTCATAAGCTGCCCCACGAAGTCCCTGAGATAACTTTAAGCTCCACCTTTCTCTCTCTAACCCATACGTGGTAGCTAATAGTTCATACCGATTTATATAGCTCTCAATATCATCGTCTTTCTCAACAAAATGATCTAAATGAAAATTCATAGCTGAGGTTGAGGCTCCCTGAGTAACCGTAGCATCAGAGGCAAAGGGACTGGCACCATTTTCAGGAGCATGGCCTTGAAACTCAAACTCCCTTAGTCGTAACTCATGTTCCCTTTGTAATCTCTTCTCCTCCTTTTCTGCTTCCCTCTCTGCAGCTAATCTCTTCTCTTCCCTTTCTGCAGCTAATTTCTTCTCTTCCCTTTCTGCAGCTAATTTCTTCTCTTCCCTTTCTGCAGCTCCTTCTTTCCTCGCTTCCAATGCTTTAGCCTCTTTGTCAGCCTCAATCTGCAACCTCTTAGTCTCAGCCTCAGCTTGCAACCTCTTAGTCTCAGCCTCAGCTTCAAATTGTAACTTCTTAATTTCCCTGTCAGCCTCTAACTTTCTTTCGGCTTCAAACCTTCTTTCTTCGCGTTCAATAAATTTGTCACATTCCGTAGTAACATAGGCAACCATAACTTGCCCATCTAATCCTAACTCTTTTGCAGTCTGAACCGCAGCAGATCGAAATTTGGCCAGGTCCGCCATTGTCTATCAGATAACTTTATATAATGTCTAACCAACAATTCAATCTCTAATGGACAACACAGGCACCGTGAGCTCAACCTTATTTAATTCCACCCAAGGATACCTTTTAATTCTTATATTCCCTGAAGTGAATTACCCCCAATATTTTTAATAGGGAAAGATTCAAAATCCCAAGAGCGAGACCCCAATATATGTGGTGAAGTGGGATGTTATAAATATTTATAGGGGACTTAGTGTACTGACTGAGATCAGCTGTGAAGGTATCTATATCTATTAAGAGTAGTGTATTATAGATAACCTTACTTGCTACCACATATCTATATATCTCAGTCAGAATTATTCTGGAATAGTGTGATGCTACGTTATGTGTCTAGGGTATGTGTATGATGAAGTGTAAGTCACAACAACAGACAGATAAACAATTTAATTTAATCCACTACTCTTAACAACACTGTGACACTCACATACATATAACACTCTATGAGAATATCTTAAAGAAGTCACTCGTAACTTTTCAAATAACAATATGTATTCATTACTGGCATGAATGAATATGTGTCCTGATTCAACTACAAGGGAACCAGGAATCACAATCAATTTAAATTACAAGTTATGTACAGAATGTAGTTAATATGAATATTGTAGTGACATATATTATTACAAATGTTCTATGTGTGTCAGTTGTGTAGTAGTAAAATGAGGTAATACTGGTTTTGTTTTGTTCAAGCTCTGTTGGTATTTGTCATCATGACTTCAATAGTTTGTCTTTAGGGACTAGTATTGGAGATGTTCACAGTTCCTGATTTTAAGACAAGTAAATTCCCCTCTTAATGTTAATTTTACAAAGTCAGTTCAAGATGAGGGGACATAATGTTGAGCTCAGCTGGCCAAGTTAGCTTATCTGGCGTGATGGCGGCAGGAAAGGACTCCTCTGCTCGAATTCTCCTCTGGGCTCTGGAGACACCTCACTGATAGCTAAAAGGACCAAGGAGTATGCTGTCCGACACTGGATTCAGCAAAGCTCTGACCAGGTGCTGCTCAGTACCATCAAGACCACTGTCCCTGAAATCAAGAAGGATGTACCTTCTACTTCATAACTAACTTAAACTCTCTTGTTACACTGATCACAACACAGCACAAACATTGAGTTCAGAGCGTTAGGCCAACTGTCAGCTTCATTTGAAATACTTTATTCCAGTATTACCCTTCTTAATGGTTACTACGCCTCTGCACTTCCAGCATTATTTCTTTCTATTCAATCATCCAGGTGTCAGTGTACTGTTTGGCCATTCCATGCCGTTTTACTTCTCTCCGACACCCTCTGTTCAGGCTGGAGCATTACAGGCTTTACCTCACGTTTGCCACTGAACTACACATATATATACAGGCATAAATCAACAATTCACATTCAATTTTCATTAAAAGATATTGAATGGTTCAAGCTTACCACAATTCATACGAATAAACACAGATACGTTGATTAGCAATGAATTCTGGCACAAACTGGCACAAATTCCCATCTGCTTATCTTCCAGGCTTTTATTTAGCAAAATATAAGCTGGCTTCAACGCACTGATGCTTTATCAAGCTTATTTAAACAAGTGGTTTCGAACTAACGCTCCCAAGTGTGTATATCAGCGAGTCTGACCAATGAGCCCCGTTTCGACAAGTGTTTGAAAAAATGTTACCTTTCCCCGTTTCCCCTAACAACCAAGATAGTATTTATAGCCCGACCAATCGTGGTTAGGCTTTCATTTGTTGCGCTCCAATCAATTTGGAGTTTACATGGTAGGCTATTTCTGTAACGTAAATTTTTTTCAAACACGTTAAAAAAAATCTTATGAGCAGAAATGATTTTATGCTGTCAGGCACCCCCAATATTTTATTTTGGGTATAATTTATTAATTCCTGGACTATTTGCGTAACGTTTTACATATTATTTGTCAGCAAGCCCTAAGGAACCCAAAAATACAAATTTAAAGGAGCTACGTGGCTGCGTTCAAAATATGCAATTTCTTCTACCTCCTGTTTCGAAGATGTGCTGTCTGGGTACTGTTATGTTTTCAACCGTAAACCCATCTAATGTTATCTTTTCTAATAAGAGTTTTTTATGATTTATAAACCTAACTCTGGGAAAGGGTAGTGTATTTTATCACTGTCCGTCTGAAAAAAAAGTTAGTGCTTGTAGTCTTACACGCGTGATGGCAGCATTTGTGTATCGCGCGAAGCGTGTTGCATGCGTTCCTGATTTTCAGCCCTCCCCTCTCTCTTTATCCTTTTGTCCATCTGTTCGTTCGTTTTGGTAACGTAATATAATTAATGTTAGGATTAATTTAGGTCATTACGCAGGGCCTCTCAATGTTTTTCTTAGAAATGCAGCACACGTTTCATTGAAGAAAGCGGGTAATAATACAGTAAGCTTTTACTATCAACGTGAAAGCGTTACAATTTGCAGACGAAGCATAAAACAAGGGGGATTTCGAGTACAGTCATTGTGACAGCACTGTTCTTTACCATTGCTCTTCTCTTTATTTATTATATGTATTTATTAGGCTTTATATTTACTTGATAATTTATATATGTGGATTAGAATATTCCATGACACTTATTATGTTCGCAAATATTTTGTAAACAAAGTATTTCCTTTTTAAGTGCTTAAGGAGAAGTCATTTTTGAGTTACTTCCCTTGAAAGTAGTTCCGTCATCTTCGATCGGACTCCGCGGACGATTCTAGGCCTACTGCGATTTATTCTTTGGCTGGGTAGGAATAGATTGTTCTTGCTTCAGTATATCTATGGCCTGAATTTATACGTAGTGTTTGTATGAGTAGGACGAGTCTGTCTTATATATGGATATCTTTACATTTCTAAGTCGAACTATGTTGGTTGTCGCTAGAAAAGGTCAAAGGCTATGCAGCGGAAGTATCGCTAGCAAGGGGGTGTGATTCATGGCTGTCATCCTGTCGAATTTTGTTGTAGCCGGCCTATCGCCGAAAAAGTGATCTATAAGTAGATGGGGAAAAGTGATAGTCATTTAGACATGTTGTATGTACTTTACCCCAGTGTTTATTCTCTTTTGCCAAGGAATGGCAAAGTTATATTTCGCATAGAAAGGTAAAACCACAATTTATTATGAACTTGGGCTTCGCCATCGTTGTCGATAAGCAGATGCACAGTGGTACTTTTGAAAAAGAATATTTATTCAAAGGAAGATGACATTCCTATGTATCAGCACTAGATTGTATGATATTATTCAATTACCTCTATGAGAGAAGCTATGAAGAAATGAGGACATTTAACGAATGACCAATTTTGGTCTGTATCCAATAGTGAGTGAAGCTCACGAGAGAAGCACAGCCATGTTGAAATTCATATACTTTGTATTTATCGAGTGAGAAAAAGGGATGCCTGTACTATCGCTCGATGAACCAAGAGATCACTGCTACATGTGAGAACCCATGTCTGGGATTCCTATATCTTTATGGAAAATATATATATATTGAACTTTACGTGAAGGGATATTCGCTAGACGAGGTTAGGTCTAGGAGCCTTCCTATATATTGGTTATGGTCTGACGTGCCCAGTCAGTAAAGCCAGATGATTTACATGATGGAACTCTGAATGCTTATTTACGAATGCTCCATTATGATATTTGCCAAGCATGAATGCTAACTTAAGATGATATTCCTGTGATCAACATTATGCTGTCTATGTCGACATTTGTTCCTGTAACCATACACGTACTGTCCAAGTGTGCGTCCCATTAAATGTTATAAAAAGACCACCGTAGTTCCAGTACTTCTTGAATTCGAACAGTGTGAGTATGAGTGATGTACTACCAACCTGTCAACTCTATCGAATCATTCTACCATTCGCGTTCTGACATTCATATACACACTCATTGTCTACACTCACATTCTTGTCGGAGCCTCATCACGTTCCAGGACAAGATGACCTGTATGACCAAAACTGTGCTGGGTTTAATGAGTTGACAATCGTTACACTTTACTACACCAGTCCCAACATCTACATTTATCAACTGGTGGACATTCACGTCATTTAACAAATAAAGCGTGATTCAACAACTAGTAGCCAGTATGAGTTAACAACTACACAGAGTTTAACAACTGGTGTGCCAGCTTCCTGGGTCAACCTGCACAGTGACCATATTGAGAAGTAAACTACTGAGACCAGACGTTCCTTGGGGTCTGTTACGACACACAAATACATCAACAGTACAACTCTACAGTGATGTCAGCGTGACCTGTCCTGTCGACAGTATGCAGTAACTAGGTCAGCGTTTGTTGACATTTGGTTCGTTGGACATTTGCCATACAACTGACAGTGTTACACAGCAAGCTTGGTTGAAACATAGAACATTACACATCAGGACTGGAGAATATTTGACAGTGTTTGCGAAAGGAAATGTTATTGAACTGAGAAGTCCTACATCGATTGTTATCATTCACATCAACGATGGAGCTTCTATTTCTGTGTTGAATTTAAAATAATTAGACCAGAAGTATTTGTTTAATAAAGTACCACAGTACTGTACTATTAGGCAGTGTAACTGAGCCTTCATTCCAACACATTCTTTCTGCAACACTCTATTTACATCATATTGCCATACTATTTATGCATTTATGTATTTATGTTTAAATATTTATATGTGATATTTGTTTGTATCCAGCGGGTTGTTGTTTTGGTTGGGCGGTGTCACACAACAGAGTATCCCACGTAATAGAGGGTCTGATGTGTGCGTTTCTATAGGTGCAATTTTCTTGATTGAAAATTTGCTGCGACAGCTGTTGCTATTAGTGTTAGCTGTGAAGACTGTACTCATTGTTGTTTTTGTAATATTCCTCTGTTCTTTAGTTTGTTTTGATTTGTTTGTAATTTGTTGGTCTACCCTATTCTATCTTTCAGTTCTATTCTCAATTTATATTTATATACTGTGGCGTTATTTGTATTTGTTATCCTCTTGCGGTTTATCTTTTATTGTTTTTCCCATTTGATTTATTTCATTTCCGCAAATGTTTTCATGTTCTTCTGTATAACTGTTTTGTTTTGTGCCTGATCGACATACACTATTTTAAATATAGTTGATCATATAAATTGATGTACAAGAATCAACTGATAGTTAATTGCTATTACTAAAGGTACACAGTTGATGATATAAAACACTATTTCTGGTGCACTGCACTTATATTATAGAGTGAACCAGCAACTTATAGCTGTTATTATATAAGGATTTATACAAGACCTTTGTAAGGCTTGTTTCCCACAGTGATTGGGATAGTTAAGTACTATTTTCCACAGGTTAAAAAGTTATCATACAAGGTCTTTGATTAAGACTAAGAAAGTGAATTTATTTACTTTTGCAAATTACTGATCTTATTAGACAAGATGTCTACATTAGATTATTTTATCACACAAGGCAGGGCTCTTGATAAGACTGGTCAGCAATTAGAAGAATGGGCAGTTGCTCAATATGACAAAGCATTAGCTGCAGAAGAGAGAAAACTTGCTGCTGCTGCTGAAGAAAGAAAAGCATTGATTGAGGAGAAAAGATTAGAAGCTGAGGAAAAAAAATTACAAAGAGAGGATGAACAAAAGAAATTGCAGATACAGACTGATGAAAAAAGATTCCAGATGGAAATGGAAAAAGAGAAAAGAAAGGATGAGCTGCTGCAGAAGAGAGAAAATTACAAGCTGAAGCTCAAGAGAAAAAAGCAATAAGAGAACATGAACACCAAAAAGAACTTTTAGCATTTGAGTTAGAAAAGTTAAAGTTAACAAACATAAGTGATGGTAATCAAGCATCTGGTGGTAATGGTAAACCCTTTACTTACAAGGTCAAGGTACCAGCGTTCAACCCTTCCAGTGATGACATAACATTCTGGCTAAATAGATTTGAACGCTCGTGTCGAGCCCATAATGTGGACAAATCACAATATGCTAACCAGTTATCAGAAAATCTGAAAGGTGATTCTCTGACTAGTTTAAGTTTGGTTGAAGAGGCTGACAAAGATAACTATGATGTTATTAGGGCAGCCTTATTAAAGAAGTATCAGTTGTCTGAAGAGGGTTATCGGAAGTTGTTTAAGACAATGGTGCCTGAGGCAGGTGTAGAATTCTCAGAATTCATTGCAAGGACACGTCTTACATTTGATCGTTGGATTGAGCTATCCAAAACAGAAAAGACTTATGAAGCCCTTATGGACTTGATACTCAGAGACAAGATTATGTCAAGTATAAATAAACCTTTCCTCGAATTCTTACATGAGCGTAAACCTAAGTCTCTAAAAGAAATGGAACAGTATTGTACCCAATACGTCACTGCACATCCGGACGTAGCTATTAGCAACAGTAAGGTTAAAGAAGGTATGCCAGTTGCTTCTGCAACACCATACAACCCTAATCACTCTCACAAATTCCAAGGACCTCAAAATAGGTTTAATAAAAAAGGTAACTATTACAGTTATCAGAACCAAGGTAACCAATCATTTCAGGGTTCTTCTTCGAATACCTGGAGAAGAGCTGACAGCCCTCGATTCAGGGGTGGTCATAATTACAGGAACTTTCGCAAAGGAAGTCATTCTAGAAACTATCCAAGTTTTCCTTCATGGAGACAACAGGATCATAATTACCGAGATACTCATTATAATGAATATGATGATAGTAACCAAAGGAGCTATGATTCAAACCCGAGTAGGGGTTATAATAGTGGAAACAATGATAAGTACAGAGGCAATAATAACAGAGGTAGAGCACAATTCAAAAAACATAAAGCTCATTACCAGGCGAACTCTGCACAGCAAGAGTCCCACGAAGCCTATAAACAAAATAAAGATAATGATGACTCTAATAATATGGCATGTGCCGCTTTTGATTTTGGGAGAGCATCTCAGTGCCCCCAATGCAAAACATTATTTGAGCCAACCACAGTGTCTACTTTAAGCTGTGGGCATCCTCTTCCCGCTCTTCCTGCGTCAATCGCGCATGATGGGAGAGGTTCTCTTGTCTTACACAAAGGTTTAGTAAATGACAATCCAGTCTCAGTACTTTTTGATTCTGGATGCACAACTATTGGGGTTAGGCAGTCACTCATAGATCCTTCTCATTCTACAGGCAAAGTAGTCAAATGCGTAACATTTGGCGGCACCATAGAGAAATACTCTACCGCTATCATTAGGATTGCTACTCCTTTCTTCACAGGAGATGTACACGCATGTCTTTTGCCGAATCCGATCGCTGATCTTATCATCGGTCGCATTCACGGAGTCAAAGAATGCACTCCGGAGCAAATTTCCGTTTGGGAAAATCAAAATATGCAATCTGCTAATGCAGTAGTCACTAGAGCTCAAGCTCTCAATATGCCTGAAACTTCATCTGTTGAAGATAATGAAGTGCATAACCAAGATGATCCCTTGGTAATTTCTCGTGACTCGTTTATAAAACAACAAGAAGAAGATCCGACTCTTAAGAAATTCTTCACTCTTGTAACGAAAGGTGATCCGAATAAAGATTCAAATTGTAAATCTTGGATTACAATGAAGAATGGCGTACTTGTACGTATGGTGCAAGACTCCACTAAGTCAAGTCATTCTCAGATTCTTGTACCCAAGAATTTGAGAGTTAAGATCTTACAACATGCACACGACTCTCAGTGTGCTGGTCACATGGGTTTTTCCCGTACAAAGTCAAGAGTTCTTGCGGCTTTCTTTTGGCCTTTTGTGAACAAGGACATACGGATCTATTGTCGATCCTGTAAAGTATGTCAAGAAGTCAAATCCAAAGGTCCTCGTCATGCTGCGCCTATTCAGGCTGCAGATATTCCTATTCGTCCATTCCAGAAAATGGCGATAGACATCATTGGTCCATTCAAGATCAAATCTGCTAGAGGACATCAGTTTATCTTAACGTGTGTAGACATGTGCACACGTTGGCCAGAGGCTATCCCTCTAAAGAGCATTACTACCGCTGACATTGCAGATGCTCTTTGGCTTATATTTTCTCGGCTGGGATTCCCCGGAGAAATATTATCAGATCATGGCACCCAACTGATATCGGATACCATGTCTCAAGTAATGTCTACTCTACAGATAGAGAGATCTTTGAGTAGCATCTATCATCCTATGTCCAATGGGATGGTCGAGCGACTAAATAGAACACTTAAGAACTTATTAGGGAAGATAACTGAGGATCATCCTCAAGATTGGGATAGGGTTTTACCCGCGGCCCTCTTCGCGTACAGAGAGGTCCCCAATGAACATACAGGGTTTTCTCCCTTTGAACTTGTCTTTGGCGCGCGACCGCGCGGCCCAATGTCTTTGCTGCATGATCTTATAACAGCTGACAATATTGACGATGACACAAAATCTTCTTACGAGTATGTCATCGCGCTGAGACAAAAGATTATCGAAGCATGCAAATTGGCAACGTCCTCTTCTGAATTTGCTAAGCAGAAGGCAAGACAATTTGCTAATAAGAAGAGAACTTTACGACAACTTTGTCCTGGTGACAAAGCATTTGTTTTGCTACCTTGTCGTGAAAATAGACTCCTTATTAGTTGGAAAGGTCCGTACGATATAATATCGAAAATTTCAGATGTTGACTACATCGTCGATATTAACGGGAAGCATAAAACCTTCCACATCAATATGCTTACGGAGTTCCATGAACGTCCTGACTATCTACAGCCTATTTTCCAGGCAACGGACGATTCTCATGTCAAACATGGTCATTACTCATCACTGTCTGTAATACAGGATGAGGAAACAAGTTTTTCGGATGTTAATCTTCCGCTTCCAATGATCCCACTTCATTCTAGTGAATCATGGAAAGACGTTACTGTTTCTCCTGATTTGTCTCTAGGAGAACGGCGACAAGTTTCGTCTATGTTACAAACATTTCAGGATGTCCTCACTGACATCCCTGGACAAACTCATGTCATTGAGCATGACATTGTTCTAACTGAACATACTCCAATTAGGGTTAGATCTTATCCTATCCCTATACATTTCCAAACACAGGTTGAAAAGGAGTTGGATGAAATGATAGATTTACAAATAATCGAACCATCCACTTCTGCATATTCTTCGCCGATGGTTATTGTTCGAAAAAAAGACAATAACATACGTCTTTGCGTTGACTATCGCAAATTGAATCAAGTTACGAAGTTCGATGCTGAACCTATGCCTTTACTAGAAGAGCTACTTACTCGTCTTTCTAAATCGCATTTTTTCACTAAACTTGATTTGTCTAAAGGATATTGGCAAGTTCCATTATCCGAACGCGCCAAACCTCTTACCGCTTTCTCTACTCCCAGAGGCCTTTTCCAATGGAATTTTATGCCTTTCGGCCTTATGAACGCACCAGCTACATTTGTACGCATGATGCGTCGAATCCTATCGTATCGGTCAGATGTCATTGCTTATCTAGACGGGTGGGTTTGAAAAAAAATCGAAAAAAGGTGATTCGTCTTACGAGGACAAAAGACAAAGAAAATAGTCTACGTTACGGCCACAAGGCCTTCGTCAGGAAAGGAAAGAAAGTGAAGTCTAGATAGGACACATAAAAAACTTAATAAAATAATAAAATAAAAACTGGGTACTTCCCTGAAGGCAAGAACCGAAATTCGCTGTCTGTTGAAGAGCGCGTGGCTGAACAGAAAGCGACTTCCGCCGCCGGGTGTACACAATACATACTGAAAAACTAAAAAACGAAACCGGACAATAAACTACCCAACGGGATAAAAGTGGGGACTGGAAATAGAAGAGGACAGAATGAGTGGGAGATAAATAAATATGAAATTAAAAAATGTATATGGCATACAAATAGAAGAATAGGATAAGAGTGGAAAGAGTCAAATAGAGCAAGAGAGGAAAGGGTGACCTCAGACAAAGGTGTGAAAAGTGTTGAGACCGGCTGGTTTTAGACACCCCATGCGGTGTATAAGACGGTTCTCAAGCTGTTCTCGGCTGGCAGTGTCAGAGGAGCAGGATCGGATCGCTGTGACCTGGATGTCGATGGGACCATGGTGGCCAGGACCATTGAAGTGTATGGCAACTGGTGTGGACTTTTGCTGAGCGATGTCATTTAAGTGCTGGCTGAATCTGTCCCCAAGTCGTTTGCCTGTTTGGCCAATATAAGTTTTGCAGCAACGTTTACATATGATCGTATAAATGACATTGCGCGATTCACACGTGAAGCTACTAGTGATGGTGTACGTAGCCTTAGGAAAGGACACCTTCTGGGTTGAGGTGACATACTTGCACGTGTTGCATCTTGTCCGACCACAGGGTAGTGTGCCAAAGTGAGTGGCATTCTCCTTTGGGAGACGGCTGTGAACAAGAAGATCCTTCAAGTTCTTGTCACGTCTATATGCCACCAAAGGTGCTTCACTGAATACTTCTTGGGTCACAGGCTCTGCTTGGAGGATAGGGAGGTGGCGGAAAAGGATCTGTTTGACAGTAGTACTATGAGGGTGATGGGTCAAGATTAATTTGACTCTATCCGAAGTGGATTTATGGTGAGGTATGAGGGCCTCCTGACGAGAGATGGGGAGCACACGTTGGAGAGCAGAGGTGAGAACATGTTCTGGATAAAGTCTGTTACGGAAGAAATCCAACATCTCATTTGCTCGTAAGTGGAAGTCATCGTCGTCTTGGCACAAACGGCGGAGGCGGAGAAGTTGTGAAAAAGGAAGGGAGTCACGACAGGCCCGAGGATGAGAAGAGGTATACAGGAGGTAGCTGTGGGCATCTGTCGGCTTGTAGTATACTGAGGTATTAAGGCCGGAGGGCGTGATAGAAATAGTAATGTCAAGGAAGTTGACAGAAACTGTGGAGACGAGGGAGGTGAACTTAATGGTGGGGTGAAAGTGGTTCACAAAGTCGATGAAGCGGTGTAAATCAGTCTCAGACATATCTGTGAGACCTATGCCATCATCGATATATCTGCGGTAAAACCCAGGGAAAGGACCGGAGTATTGTTGCCATATCTGATGCTCCAAGTGGCCCATGAATAGACAGGCATAGCTGGGACCCATCTTCGTTCCCATGGCAACACCACTAATTTGGTCAAAAAATTGACCATTGAATTCAAAGGAATTCAGGTTAAGGACCAGTTCAGCAAGACGGAGAAGGGTGTCAGTGGATATAGAAGGGCAAGTGCGCTGATCCAGAAAAAACCGAAGAGCTCGGAGACCATCAGAGTGGGGAATAGAGGTATACAGAGAGCAGACGTCTAGCAAGAAAAGACGGTAGGAGCGGTCTGCTGGGAGTCGGATAGAGGAGAAAGGAGTAAGAGCGTGATTGGTGTCTTTGATGAAGGAGGGAAGACTCTCAACGATAGGCTGGAAAATGCTGTCGAGGAAGTCAGAAATGTGTTCAGTAGGACAAGAACAGGCTGAGACAATAGGTCTTCCAGGGTTTTCGATCTTGTGAATTTTGGGGAGCATGTAGAATACAGGCTTGCCCAAAGAGCTGTCATGAATCCTAAGACGAGATGCCCCGGGAGGAAGATCATTACTATTGATAAGCTGTTTAATGGTGTTGTGTACAATGCGATTGTTAGAGAAAGTCGCATCGCTGGTCCTAGACCTGTAAAAAGAGCCATTGGTCAACTGGTTTTTACCTTCACTTAGGTACAAGTCTTTCTGCCAGACGACAATGGCTCCTCCCTTGTCAGCCGGTTTGACGACAATGTCGTCTCTACGGCGAAGAAGGGAGAGAGCACTAGACTCTGCCGAAGTGAGATTGGAATAATGCAATCTACGAGGGCGGAGCTGCTGAATGTCATGGATGGTGTTCTTGATATACAGGTCCAGGGCATGAGAGGCTCCAGGTTTAGGTGTAAAGGGAGGTTTAGTAGAGTCAGAAAAGCGTGCAAAGATGTCGGATTCAGCCTGAGACTGCGGAGTGCAACAACAGAGTTTGTGGATACGGTGTCCCTTGGTCCGGAAAATTCTCTTGAGCAGGTAAATATATTTTTTGTATTGTGTTTATTGTGCCTATTGTTATCATTGTCGATATTGCTTAACTGGTGTATCTATTGTTACGGATGTAAATGTTATTTATTTGTCTATAGGTACTGATGTTGGTTCTGATTAGCTTATGTTTACCGTTGAAACGGCTACTTGCTGTAATAATTAGTTTCGGAGTAATTGTCTTTTCATCTTTATAATCGTTTACTTTCTCCCGTGAGAAAGTGCTTCTCGTTTCTAATTTGGACTAATCTATTTTAGCTAATTCTGTCATTGGTTTGTCTCTTCCATAGATTAGTTAGTTGTATATTTAACTGTACCTGACTTCTATTTTGTCATGAATTATAATAAGGGTTATTTATTTTCACTGTAGGACCATGACTTCTATCAGATGGAGGAAACAGCGAGTACAGATTACACCATAACCAGTAAGTGGTACATTTGAATTAATTTCTCTTCTCTAGTTTGAAATGAGGTTTTTTACCCTTCATCTTAACCCCTGCAGAACTCCCGATATATTCCCGTTCATCAATTATGTATTTTTTTTTTAAATTAACCTTTGTTATTGCATCTCTTTCCCCCCCTACCCCCCCCCCCCCCCTTTCCTTCCACACATCGCATAGAATGATTAAATAATCTTGAGCACAGACAATCATGCCAGTGCTGTATGCAACTTCCCCGGCCACCTTTATCATCATCGCATATAGTCTGAAACTGTATTAAATGGCTGTTGTTCTTCATCTACAGGTTACACTGACTAACAGAAAAAAAATTTTTTTTTTCTTTCTCTAACATTTCTATGTTTTTCTGGTCAATTTTAATGCGCTGTTTTTAAATCTGCAAACCGTTTTTCTCTATCAGGTCGGGATCTCTAGAAATACGCAATTGAAGTTTTGTAACAACGCATACAATATTACAACATCATTCGTACAAGAAGTATAACAGTTATGTAAGGCTTGAAGTTCTTTGCAGTCGACTTTCGTCGGTGAATGGCATGTGGTACATGGCGATGAAGCATCCAACAATAATCGGCAAGCATGGTCACACTCTACCGTCCTTGATAACGTGACTTCATTACGGCGATATCTTGAAGAATCGTTATCCATGTTCATCGCTGACTTCGCCAAGGTTGTCAGGGAAAAAGTCAAGTTGCGAATCGAGCAAATGGATTTTGAGGGACGTGTTACAGCCCATAATTCTGTATGCATCTATGCACTGCTTAACAATATGCACATAGTCGACAGATTTGTGATTTCCCAGAAAGTTATCGACGATCAATTTGAATACCATCCATGCGCGAAGTTCACTACCATATAACAAGTTCTCGAATTGTTTGTCTGCAATAACTTTCCTAATCTGAGGTCCTACAAAGATACCTTCCTTTATCTTTGCATCGCTAACTTGCGGAAACTTTTCTCGAAGATAAGTGAAAGCTTTGCTCGTTTTATCTAACGCTTTTATGAAATTCTTCATGAGCCCCAACTTTATATGTAACGGTGGTAAAATGATGCTGTCTTTGTTATCTAATGGCTCGTGTATTACATTTTTATGCCTGAGCTGCATACGATCCCTGATAGGCCACAACTTTCTTGCATAATGTTCCTGTAGGTTGAGGCTGTCCCATTCACATAGGAAGCAACAAAATTTAGTATACCCAGTCTGCATGCCCGTGAGAATTGCAATGACCTTTAGGTCTCCACAAATCCGCCATTGGTAGTCATTGTACTTTATTTTTGCCAAAAGTATAGCCATATTGTCATAAGTTTCTTTCATATGAACAGAGTAGGCGACTGGAATTGATGAAAATAAATTTCCGTTATGCAATAACATGGCTTTTAGACTAGTCTTGGAAGAGTCGATGAAAAGTCGCCATTCGTTGACTATGTGCTCATGACCGAGGTGCACCATTAGACCGTTTACATCTTTGCAATAGCAAATGTCATCATCCATCTCAAAGTATTGAACAAGTTCTCTGTGTCTATGACGAAATTTAGATATCGGAGTATTGGGCGCTAAAAGATTCCATTCTTTGAGTCGCGAACCGAGTAATTCCGCTTGTCCTTTGGTAAGAGAGAGATCACGTATTAGATCTGAAAGTTCTGAATGGTTAATTAAGTGAACACCATCATTCACCGGTATATAATCCGAGTCAGAATTAGTTTCTAAAGCAGGTAAACTATCACTTTCTGATGGTTTATTCACGTCCAACGGATATTGTTCTGGTGGAACTGGGATCAGACACGTGATTGGATCATGGGGCACTGGTTTCGAAACCGATTCAATATTTGGATAAACCACAGACTTTCTAGTTTTAAAAGTGAAACCATGGATATTTGTCAAGCAGCAGTAACAATCAGTAGCGTGATTTGTCTGTTCACGCCATATTACTGGCACTCCAAAAGGCATCGACTTATGCTTCGGCGATTTTCGTAACCAACCTGCCAATGTATTTGCACAAGTCGAACAAACTGCATTTGGCTTCCAAGATTTATTTGTATCATCAACTTTCGAATCGAAATAAAGTTCATTTGCTTTCTTTAGTAATGGTGTAAAGTTTTTCTGGTGAACACGATCGGTAAAATATCCGCACACGTAACAGAACAGATCAGCCGAATTTCTACAACTTCTAGAAGCCATATTTCGCTCAGAATTATTTCAAATTACAGTAACTATTTGAAAAATAGTGTAACATATGTCATGCATCTTTTAGCAGTATAAAAAGTAAAATTATTTTGCATTTTATTAATTTTTAATAAGTTATATAGTAAAAATGAAACGGAGCAAATAACGGTTTCCCAAAAATATATTTATTCACAAATATCTTAAGAACCCGATGTGATAGAGATAAACGGATTTCAAATTTGAAATCAGCGCAAGAAGCTGACCTAAGAACACTTATTCTTATATAAGAAAGAAAAATGTTGTTTGTCAGTGTTATCAGAGCTTTCACCAGAGAACATCTCAGAAAAGACTATTGGTAAGATATATTCCATCGCAACTATTTTAGTTAGACAAGCTCTGGCACCACATTTGTGTGCGCATTTTACAATAATTTGGCATGAAATATTATGCCACGTTCGAATATAATTACAATATGGACAATTACAACCCACCGGAGGTTGAACAGAATATTTCATCCGTTACAAAAATGTTCCAGTATTTTGTGATAACTTTTTAAAACAGATTTTAGTAATGATAGGTGGACAACTCAAACAATTCTTTCATTATTATATATCTGTTTTGTTAATTCTCCATGTTTCTCAAATGCAAGCGTTGTTTTTTGTTAGTACAAGTTTAATAAGAATTCTGTTTGTATATATGTAGATATTATCTCTGTTGATTATTTATTTCAGATCACTGTAACCCGTGGCAGAGATGGGTTTGGTTTCTCGTTTGTTGGCGAACTTCCACCTCGGGTTGGCACAGTGGAAAGAGGTATGCATCATTTTTTTTGTGTGTTTTGCAGTTAAGAAAAGGACTTCGCCACTCCAGTGAAATGCAGTTTTATCCATGCTTCAGAGATGCTTTTAATTAAGGCATTTATATATGGTCTGTTTTTATTCATATCTAGCGCGAAAGCCATTTTTGTACCGCATTTATGTATTTAAAAGACACTGGTGTCTGATAAGACACACCTTAGGGAAATATAAAATTAAATTAATTTAACGATAGTGAAAGAAGTTGTGGAGAGACATGATCACCTACTCCCCCAGGCATAGTACATGAAGAAGTATTGCAAGGCAGTGTTTGTTCTGGAGTAAGAGAAAGATAGAAAACACACTGAAAAAAAGGAACTGGAAACAGAAATTGAGGATGGCACAGGTCAGGAAGCGTGGCAATAATTTGTTGGATAATAAATAATGATGATGAATCATAACATTGGTTATGAGGATTTAAGCTTGTCATATATGGACTGTGTTTCTCTATTTCTTCTCTTGATCATCGCTCATTCTCAGATTAATTCTCTTTTAATTGTCTCAGGTTCTCCAGCTGAACGGGCAGGAGTGCAAAAAGAAGACCTGATATTAATGATCAATGGTCAGGATGTGTCAAGGTCAACTTCTAGGCCAGCAGCACACATGGTCAAGTGAGTATTATTCCTGGCATAAGTGAAATAAAGAAAACCAAATAAGAAAAATGAAATAAATAAAGCGAAATAAAGTTAAAAGAAAACATTAGTACAGTTAAGAAAACAAAATAAAGTGAAGAATTGACTTAATAAAGTTAACAGATTTAGCATCTCACCTGTCGTCTTGTTTGAATGAATAAAGATATCAGAGTAAAATATTACAATATTCTTCTGCTTCTTCCCTATTCTGTTTTTTATGTTTTTTTTTTCTACAATGTCTTCTTTATGTTGTTTATCTAATACTGTTTTTGGCATGCACAGAGCACCAATCATAAACTGTTAAAGGCTTACTTACTTACTTACTTAGTCCCTCCTCTTCTACCGTGGGGTGTAGAGGTTTGGAAGAGAGAGCGCCAGACTATCCTATCGGCTGTCTTCCTCCTGGCCTGGTTCCATTCTAGTCCTCGGTCCTTCAATGATTGTCTAATGTTATCCTCCCAGCGGACTCTGGGTCGTCCTCGGGGTCTGGATCCTTGGCTCTTTGTTTCCCATGCTTGTCGTGGTATCCGATCTTTTCCCATTCTGCAGACATGGCCAAACCATCATTGGGACTGTTCTTCTTGGGTCTGCAGGGGGTAGGATTTAAGGCTTTGACGTATCGTCTGGTTGCGGACCATGTCTCTTCTTGTTACTTCAACCACCTTCCCCAGATACCTCATTTCTGAGGTTTGGATCTGGCTTTTATGGGTTGTAGTCATTGCCCATGACTCGCATCCATATGTCAAGACTGGGACATAGGTGGAACGGTATAAAGCCATCTTCGTTTTCTTACCAACCTCTCTCTTGCTGAGGAATCCTCGAAAAAGTCTCCCAGCTGCTGCTTTTTGAGTGGCCAACTCTTCTTTGATGCCTCCCTTTCGGTCTATAATAGCTCCGAGGTATTTAAAGTGGCCGACCTGCTCCAGGACCTGTTCTCCCAGCTTAATCTGATGTCTTCTTTCTTCTCGTGCTATCACCATGGATTTTGTTTTAGAGCTGCTTATGACCATCCCTCTCTTCTCCAGCTCTTCCTTCCAGACTTGCAGGTTGGATTGGAGATGTGCCTCTGATTTAGCAATCAGGGCAACATCATCAGCAAATGCCAGCTCCGAAATATAGACCTGTCTCATCTTCCAGTACCCCACTGAATACTTTCTTGTTCTCTCCTTACATGCCTTGATGACATCGTCCATAAGGAGTATGAAGAGGTAAGGTGATAGGATATCACCTTGTCTTACACCAGTGGTGGTTCTGAACTTTTCTGACTTATGGTTTGCTGTCCTCACATAATTTCTGCAAGACTTGTAGAAGCTCTGTATAGCATGAATCAGAGGTGCTGGAATATTCTTCCTTGTCAAATAGTCCCAAAGTTTGCTCCAGGGACCCTGTCAAACGCCTTTTCCAGATCTATGAAACAAAGATGGATCTCACTCTTATACTCAAGGGCCTTTTCACTCAGCTGTCTGAGTGTGAAGATTAGGTCTTGAGTACTTCAGTTTGCTCGGAATCCGCACTGGACCTCATCCAATTGTGGCTCAGCTAGGCGTCGGAGTCTCTGCTCTAGGATTCTTGAGTAGATTTTACCAGGGACACTGAGTAGGGATATGCCTCTATGGTTTCCATACTGTCGATTGTCACCCTTTTTGAAAATTAGTATTATGGTGGCAATCTCCCAATCCTTTGGTATGGTCTTGTTGCACCATGCTGCCTGTAGGACCCTTAAGAGTAACAGGTCGCCTGATGATCCCATGTACTTAACCATTTCTGGTGTTATACCATCATGCCCTGCTGCTTTGCCCATCTTGATTTTCTCCAGTGCTGCCTTCAGTTCTTCCATCTTTATGTCATCTTCGCCATCATTGGTTTTCTCTTCTGTGCTAGTGGTTATCATTTCTGATGCTTGACCTTGCTCACCATCCAGGAGTTCTGAGAAATATTCTTTCCATCTTTCCATTACTTCCTTCGGGGCAGTAAGCAATTTGCCTTGCTTGTCCTTTATAAATTTGAGAGGGCATTGTTTTTCCTTCCTCATGTTCTTTAGGGTCTTATAGAACAATTTCTGGTTTTCTTGTGCATCTTTTTCTAGCTTTTCTCCAAATTCTTCCCAGGACTTCTGTTTTGCTGCTAGCACTTTGTTCTTTGCTTCTGTTCTGAGTGTCACATATTCTCTATATTTTTCCATTTGTCCTGTTGTGTTTTTAGCTCCTAAGTATTGTTTCCATGCCATTTTCTTCTCTCTTATTTTCTTTTTGACTTCCTCTGTCCACCAAGGTGTCCTCTTTCTCTTGTTCCCAAGTCGGACTTCACCACATGCTTCTGCAGCAGCTGTCTTTATGATATCCTTGAATTTAATCCAGAGGGTTTCTAAGTCATCAGGTCGTTCTTATGTGTTGCTCACCGCTGCAGCAATAAGCCCCTGATATCTGGTCTTAATTTCTGGCTCTCTCAGCTTGTAGGTCCTAATGCTCATTTCTCCCGCTCGTTTACCTGGTTTCTTGCGTGATGTTGGGCAGTTCCTAGGCTGAGCAACTCTTTAAGTTGTTCTTTTGATTGTTAGCAGGTAGTGATCACTTCCAATCTCTGGCCCCCTCCAGACTCTAGCATCTCGGACATATTTGAATGAGCTTCTCCGAACAATGGCATAGTCAATCACTGACTTCTCATTCTTTGTTGGTTCACATCTAGTGTATGCATGTTTGCGCTTATGGGGGAACTTTGTGTTTGTAATGATCAGATTCTGCTCCCTGCAGAATCTAAGGAGTCGCTTTCCATTGTCATTGAGAGTATCTTCTCCATATCTTCCGATAACTCCACCCCATCTAGCATGGTCATTTCCAACTCTGGCATTAAAATCTCCGAGCATGATAACTTCATCTAGACAGTCATCCACTGTCCTTTGAAGCAGCTCGAAGAATTCCTCCTTGACCTCTGATCTCTCATCCTCTTATGGCCCATACACTATGACCAGGTTGACTATGGTTTCTCCTTCTTTTAGTTTTACAACCATAATGCGCTCCGAGACAAAGTTCCATCCCTTGATACTATCTTTTAGATTTTGGGCCAAAATGCAACCCACGCCCCCTTTAGCTTTTTAGATATGGGTACACCACTGTAGAGCAACGTGTTGCCATCGAGATCCATGACTCCTTGTCCTTTTTTCTTTGTTTCCGTTATAGCCAGGATTTCTAGTTTTGCTTTCCTCATCTCTTCCACCAGCTCCTCTTGCTTCCCATTTATACTTCTTGTGTTCCATGTTCCATAAGTTGTAGTCCGTAGTCCGTTCCAGTTCGTCGCCTTTAGAATCAGTCCAGTTTTCTCTCTTGTATTGCTCGTAATCAAAAGTTTAAAGCAAACAGGTGATTGGCTTGTTGTGCCTTTGCATGGTGGAGGGGCTGCCTCCTTACGGCCTCCATGCAGGCCGCCCTCCTCCTTTTTCATCCGGGCTTGGGACCGGCATAGGCGGAGATCTGTTAATGGCATTTACACGAATTCCAGTGCCATCTCTCTTAATTATCACAGATGTGGTTTTAACACAGAAAGCCAGTCACACGCTTTTGCCGCGGTGGTTTGTGCTTTACGTCATGAGGTTGCCAGGCCCAAGCACAACCTAATATTAGTCACCTTTTAAGTAGTATATTTTGGTGTGAAAGTTTGACTTTCTTACAGGTCTTCAAATGGTATTAAATAACTAAATATTTTTTTCTGTGTGTTTAGGAAAATGGACCCACAGACTCTAATTATTGGACTCCAGAGAGACTACACTATTAACACACGTGTAGAGGTCTGCACTGCTGGTTATCAGCACAGTCATAAGCTCTCTACCCACAACAGACGAGGAATAGGCACTTCAACCGACAGCCTTCAGGAAAAGTCTTCGGATGACCGTTATAAACGACATATACTGATGACTGTGGCTAGTGAATCTTGTGAATATAAAAGCATGGCTGATGACAGTTCGATGTATTCACAGCCCTCACAATCTGATGTCACAGATTCTGCTGGGCCAGTGGTCGAACGAGGACACAAGGTTAGTATCCATTTTTTTTTAATTGAAGAAAAAATATCTCGTTCAACCTCTGATGGGTAACAATCAGGATATATCTGTATCTGACTTGTCCGTTTCCAAGTTTTTTCATGTTTTTTTTTTTTTACGACTTGCAAGGTAGGGTACGGTGTTACTATTTAATCAGGATATATAGTGTAGCTAATTCAAGATAATAATTTAGATATTGTTAATTATTCTTTGAGACTGTGACCTTTCTATTATGTCGAAGAAGATGATGGGAATTTCGGTAAGATGTGGAAGGCCTTCGTCAGGGAAAGGAAAGAAAGAAAGTGAGGGCTAGACAGGACACATAAGAATCTAATTAAATATAAATAAAACCTGGGTACTTCCCTAAAGACTCCACCTGGTGTGATGGCCACTGACTGCTTTGGCGGTTGGCGGCTAAGGATCAAGGAAGAATAAGACTTCCCTAAAGGCAGCTAAGACCAGGCCCACCAGCCAAAGAGAGCCTCATTCTGTTTCCAGCGGGAAGCCTGCACCAAGCATTCATGTGCCCTTGCTGCAGTAGTTTCTATATAGCTTGTGTTACATGATGAGGTTGCTGGCCTTGAGTACAATCTCGTATGATATGCCCAAGAAAGGCGAGTTCTGCTCTATCTTTGTCTCCTAAGACTACCTGGCATTTACACTAGCATGTTGGTTTTACTGGGTACATTATTTCCTTCTGTTCTTGGGATCAAAGTGTACTTAAATATAAATTTGTAATAAGTTCTGCAATCTTTACATTAGAATAACAAGAATAACTGTCATTGTATCTTCTAGATGAATGCACCAAACGATGTACTGACCTCTGTCCTCCTGAATAAACATGAATGCATTCACCGTTTGATGTCACTAGAACAGTCCTACATAGACTACATGCAATTTGGGATGGGGAGATATTCTCGTCCACTGCGACACTGTATTTTGAATCGACAACAGTACACGACAGTGTTTCAGAATGTTGAGAAGGTAGCTAGAATATGAATAGTTATTATTATTATCCATGAATATATCTTTAAGTTTCTGATCATTGTCTCCATGGTGATTGTTAGGCGAATATTGGTAGTTTTGGAAGAACCCAGACAAGTGCTAGTAGAGCAAGAGATGAGAAGAAATGCTGGTGATGGATAGGACACACATTGAGGATATCTATTAACATCATTACAAAGCAGTCTTTGTTGTGGGATTCCCAGGCAAGAGAGGCAGAGGTAGACCAAAGAACACATGAAGAATTGGAGAAAATGACGAGGACATGACAAGAACTTGAGCTGATGGCACACTACAGGACGGCTTGTTGAAGGCCTATGCTCCTTGGGTATCTAAACGGTATCTTGGTAGACGAATTCAGCATTAATGTTTGTAGCAAGAGGCCCCTATTCCTATATTCTTCAGAAAGAGTTTACTTAATTCTTCATCTTCCTAACCCTCCACTCCCAAAGAAGCATAGGCATTCAACAAACACATGCCAAGTCCCGCTGACACGTGCCATCATCTCAAGTTCTTTCCACATTCTCCTCATCATTTTCACCTCTGTTTCCAGCTCTCTTCTCCATGTGCTTCTTGGTCTACCTCTGCCTCTCTTGCCCTGGGGGTACCAGAACAAGGACTGCCTTGTAATGCTATCAACAGGTTTCCTCAGTGTGTGTCCTATCCATCGCCATCGTCTTCTTATCATCTCTTGTTCGACTGGTTCTTGTCTTCATCAGTTCCACGTTGGTAACCTTGTCGTACCATTTTAATCCTTCGATTGTACGCAAGCACCCATTTATAAAAGTCTGTAGCTTTTTGTTGTCTTTGTTGTTCTCCACTTAATTCTTTCATTATTAACAAAATTTACCTGATTGTTTCCCCTGCAGCTTGTGACTATCTCTGAAAACAACCTCAAACAACTGCAAGATAGGATCTCTTCCGCAGAGGTTGACATTGATGAATCACAACCCAACGAAGGCAGCTTGTTTCAGTACTTACCAGCACTTGCCTACCAAACTAAGGTGATATATTATTTGTTTTAATGAAACATTTTTTTCCCATATCTTTTTGTTCTTACTTACTTACTGTCCAGTCCTCAGTCCTTCAATGATGTCTGATGTTAGTCATCACAGTCGCCCCGTGGGCCTGGATCATGGTTTCCCATATTTCCTTATCTGCTGCCTGGTAATGACATCGACAGGTTTCCTCAGAATGTGTCCAATCACTTGCCAGCATCTTCTTATCCCTTGTTCCACTGGTGCTCGTCTGGTTCTTGTCATCAGTTAAAATTAATTATCTTGTCATCGCAATTAAATGCTTCAATTCTATGCAAGCACTCATTTATGAAAATCTTTTATGTCTTCCGTGTCATAAAAAGGACATTTCAGTTGAAGATTCTGATCTTTGTATTGGACTGTTTTTGTTTTTAATCTCCATATATTTCAATGCAATGAAAGCCCCTCTTGCCTTTTGTACTCCATCGGCATAGTCAGCCCATCCAACTCCTCATTATACACTAGATCTTCTCAATACCGCAAGTGATAATTAACATCATAAACTGTAAATCATTGATAAAGATACAGCTAATAAACTACAGTAGCTCTTTGCAGCAGTTTGTCTAACCAGCACAATTGATTTATTACATTTCAGATCCCCATGCTTTGCCAGGCTTATGGGACCTATGCCCAAGGACTGGACCAATCAAATTTACTGCTCAGAGACATGAAGAAGAATAAAGCCTTTGTGAATTTCATCAAGGAACCACGCTACGGAAGTGGACAACGTCGTCTGTCTGTTGGTGCTTTCATCAATAGACCTTTTTGGGTAAGAATTTGTTTTTAAATGAAATAGCTGAGTTAAATTCTATTAATGCTCCTTATGGTATTTATTGGTAGAAATTAGTTTGTGATATTGGGAATGTTTAATAATTATGTACTTCCCAGTAATTATCTACTTCCCCAATAATTATCTACTTCTAACACTACATTATCTACGTTTATTTTCGAACATCCATGGTGCGACATCAATCAACTAACACAAACAACATGCACTTCCTCCAGCGCATAAAACTATAAACAACATACAAAGTCATGTTTCAAATACATGTTGTGACATATGTATTATTTATTTCTGTCTACAGCACTTTGAAGATTTGTATACCATCATTAGTGAAATGTTTGCATCCACACCCGAACATAGCCCAGACTTTATCAACCTAAAGCAAATGGTGTACATGCTGTCACCGTGTCTTGAAAGAATGACAGACCTAATTCACGTTGGCAGAGCTGAAGATGGAATATCACTTACCTCTGCACCTGGTAAGATAAATCAATCTATCAGAAATTGTATGCACCAGTTGCTTCCTGGTTTTTCATATTATCATGAATCATCATCAATTTTCAGTGACACAAAGAGCACAAGCCTTCAACAAACTTGTCCTATGCTATCTTCCTCTATCTCTCTTACCATGAGGTTTCCAGAAAAAGGACTGGCTTGTAATACTATCAGTGCATACCCCCTTCATATCATTGAGGCATATCTGGAGTCAGCTTTATATGACCACCAGCTATGCACAATGCAACAAGATACATATGTGGAAGTGAACTTCTGTCAGTGAGGCTAATTACATCCTGGTTGACTCTTAAAATCATCCACACACTTCCTGTGGTGAAACTCGTTGAGAACCCAGTATTGCACACTAAGGCGTAATTCTTTGTCTTTGACTTGTTAACTGCATACAGAAGGATCTCACTAGGGACCCAGTGATAGGCAGGGGGAGCTGAGAAGTGGTTCTGTGCAAGACGTGACAATTCCTAGAGAGAGCCCCAAACCAGAGTATTTTAGTCTGTATAGTTGGAGAGCCCCCTTGGGATGGCAGGGAATGCACAGTATGCCACAAACTTCTTACTCCTAGATTGGAACCAAACAAACCATGTGGAAGAAACTGGAGCTCAGGACTTCAACTCAGCAAGTTTCGGAATGGCAGAAAAGCCACAGGAAAAGCCTAGATCTACAGTGTAGATAATACCAAGGAGTCCTCGACTTGGTATTGGCTGCAAAAGAGTGAGAAGCTCAGCAGCCTTAGTTAAACAACAAATCCCCTTCATCTCCATTGTCCTCTTCTCATCTCATGTTCCACTGGCACGTGTCTGGTTCTTGTCATCAATTCCACATTATTGTTCTTGACATCAATTCCACATTATTGTTCTTGTCATCAATTCCACATTATTGATCTTATGATTATTTCCTTTCTAATTCATTAGTAAGTATGCTGTATTATTATTTATTGTTTAATTCCCTTTCAGTAAGTGACAAGGCTTCACCAGTAATATCTACATTGGCCATGCCAGTCAAGTCCATAGACAAAGACATTATTCAGATTCAGGACATGCTGGTCTTTGCTCCAAGTGTGCAAGTAAGTACATTGCTTTTTTTTTAAGAGGAAGTTGAGTGGGTGTGTGAAAGATAGGTAGTTTGTATTGAAGTAAGAAATTGCCATCAATACAAACATACGGACAAATAAGCTACAGACTGTCGTAAATAGAAAGATTGAAGTGGTATGACAAGATCACTAATGTGGAACTTATGACAAGAAGCAGACAAGTGCCAGTGGAACAAGAGATAAGTAGAATACACTGGACGCACATTGAGGAAACCAGGAATTCCTTGTTCTGGAATCCCAGGGTAGGAGAGGTAGGGGAGGACCAAGCTAAAAATTTGCTGGTACATGAACAATAAATTACAGTTCACGTCTTCTCTTTTTCTTACAGACTGAAAAATAAATGAGACGACTGGCAAAATTTGCTGATAAATGAACAGTAAATATCAGCTATAATATTAGATTTAGTAAGAGTGTGAAAACCATCCAATCCAACAAGAGTGAAATCTATCCAGTCCAACAAGGGTGTGAAATCTATCCAATCCAACAAGAGTGTTAAATCTGTCCAATCCAAAGGCATTACATATAATTCTTTTTCAATTAATCATTTTTCTTTTCACTCCTAATGGAGCTTGGAGCTCGTCCCCTAACAGGAAGCCTACACAAAGCATTCTCATCCTCCTTTTGTGTCATTTAAAACATTACATTTTTTGATGATACAAGGAGAAGATAACAGCTATTTATGTATTTAAAAAACACATAACCTTATGTATCTAATAGTATAATATGGTATTTTTCAGAAACTCTGATCAAGAGGATGGATAACTTTGCCGCAGTATTCACAGTATGTTTCTGTGTTTTTTTTTTTCTAGGTTGTTCAGCTGTGGCAAGAAGAGAGACACCTGATCTACCAAGGGTAAATCTACAGATGTAATGAAAAAGGGTCATGGTCTAAATATACCAGCTTTTCCTGTTCTCTGACTTAATGCTGATGGCCAGAGCGAGGCCGGATGGTTCTCTGTATGTGACAGATAGTCCAATCAGCATTCGCGATCTGGCCGCCTTAGAAGTTCATAGGAAGCATGGTAAGTTCTATATCTGTATGATGCCAGATGTATATCACAATTTTCAATTCAAATATAGCGTTAGTCCTAGTGTATGACCCTGAATAGAAGGATTGAAGCGGTATGACAAGATCATTAAAGTGGAACTGATGATAAGACCCCACACAATTGCCAGTGGAACAAGAGTGCAGATGGATAGGACACACATTGAGGAAACCTGTTGATAGCATTACAAGGTAGTCCTTGTTCTGGAATCCACAAGGTAAGAAGTAATGGGAGACCAAAGAACACATGGATAAAAGAACTGGAAACATAAAGAGAATGAAGAAGATACGGAAAGATCTTGAACTTTGTTCTAGACTCCCCACGTTAAGAGAAATTGAGGAAAACCAAAAAAACACATGAAGGAGGGCATTAGATACAGACATGACAGGGGTAACGAAGTCATGAAAAGAACAGCAAGGATAGTACAGAACAGGAAGGCTTTAGCATGTGTTTGTTGAAACCTATGCTCCACAGGAAACTGAAGAGTAATGAATGAATGAATTAATCAATTATTTCATGTGTGGAAAAACAAGTTTTTCTACACATTTTTCTTATGCCCCCATTTAATGAAATATCCATCAGGCTTTAACTGCCCATTGGCATCTGAACACTTTCAATATTTATTATATAATTGGGCCCAACAGAATGTTACTGTATGTAAAACTGGTCTCTTTTACTTCTGTGGCTACCCCAGCATGTAAAACAAATCACTCCGAAAACCAGTACTGCACGAGCCTGATTCTTTGGCGCAGGATTCCTACTAGGGGGCAGATACAGTGATGGAGCTGCTTAAGGAGCACCAAAGAAATTATTTAAATATACCTGTCTTGCATACATGAGAACAATCTCTGTGCATTCATCTATTAGTAATGAAAAAAAAGATTAAAGTTAGAGGAGAGAAAAATGTATATATGCATATTGCCTAAGGATCCACTTTTGGGCCATCCTGTATGTATCTAAATATCCTTTTTCTCCCCAGGTAGAATAGACCTTCATTGTAAATATATAATAAAGAATAATACGTTGTCTTTGCATATATTAAACATCTTTTTTTCCTTTTTTTACAGCATCAGAGTTTGTCCTACATCTAGCTGCTACTTCTACAAGGATTCTCTCAGAAATACAGTCCCCCTTAGCATGTTCTGGTGGAAATGTTCAACCAATCATATTGCGAGCTCCATCATCGCAGGAGAAGTTTTTGTGGAAGTCTCTGCTGGAACAAAGAGTATCAGCAGTCACTGGCAACTGTAAAGTTTCTTTTCTTCCTTCCACTCTGTAAAGTGTCAGTCTGTATGCTCTGTAAGGAAGAGTGGTATTTTGTTGAGATCAGGCATGCTCCAGTCTACCCAGCTGTAAATGGGTAACTCACCCTAGTCCTGAGTTAGGGAAGGCAAAGGCTCCAGGGGAAGCAGGCCCTAAACTTGGTCACTTCAACCGACGCAGGATGGTGTATGTATGGAGTAGAAGTGTAGAGTGTGATACCGCGAATGGTGTACTGTTCGTGTGCTGACCAATATAACCACTCATACACTTGTGTCTACAAGGCACCAATGCAGACTGCTGGAATCTTTGTTTACTCAATTTATTCAGACGTACACACTGGGACATACGAGTACATCATGGTATGTTGACATATCAATTTGTAGGTATACATAGCAGATCTGAAGTCATGACACATTCAGAAATAATGGGCAGTACATCAAAAGTTCAATGTCATGATATATTATGGCCGCATCCCCCTATCTGACTAAACGCGTCAGTGAAGGCAGATCGGTAAATAACTAAGGTTACTTGACGTCCATAGTTTGTAGCATATATTATGAAACCACGAAAGAGGGGGTTTCTAGCAAGATTGAGATCTCCCTGTCACTGTCCGATAATAGGATAAATAATCTGTTCTCTTGGCAGTGATCAAAACATATGATGACCGAAATCTAACATGGCCGCCTCCCTGAGTTGTCGTTCACTCATTCATAGGAAGGAGAATATAAGCCAGAGTTAATTTATAATGGGTATATAAATGATTTCATAAATGTTCCCATACAGCTCTACGGTGATCAGGTTAATTCACGTAGCCATAACCGCTGTAGGAAAGTCTGTCATCTTTGTCGATACAAAACACGACCCTAGCGATACGAAGCACAATGTTCCATCTAGGTCGAATCGACATGAGATCATCAAAATAGGGTCTGGCAATACATGGAGTCCGAATTATACATTGTACCGTACCTTAGGAGAGTCTCTAACATAAACTATAGTAGAGATACCATCTCCTTTAGAAGAAAACCACTTCATGAATTATATTTCCTTAAGAATCTACCAGCCCTTTGAAAAGTGCGTACCCGCCATTATCACGGTACATCGGAACTCATCACGACTTGTCAAGACAACTCATACTTCCGCTAGACCGGAATAACAAGAATCTAGTCCCGCCTACCCATCCAAAATATACAATATAGGACTGATTCTACTTGTACTAATAATATGTAATACATATGAATTCAGGCCATAAACATAATAAGCAAATTAATATATTTTCTGGCCCTAAAAAATAAGTACAAACGTAAGAGCAATCCATGCGCCGGATCAATATCAAGAACGATTACTCCTATAATCAAAAGTGTGAATCAAACATGGATTCTCTCGCTTTTACCATAGACAGCATTTTCATACACAAATGAATGAATGTCTATATTTTTTCCATATTAAATAGCCATATCGATTTTTGTAATATGTGCGTCAAAATATGCACGCAACAGATTACCACACCCCTCGGGAAAAAAAAAGGTACATTTTTTTTTTTTGAAATACATCTAGGAGCAACATACAATAGGCTCACAACGCACCAATACAATGCGCAGATGATAAGCATAAGTTTTATGACCTTAGAGAAAGTACTTCTCTAAGTATAAATATTTCCAGAGAGGTGTCACCAACGCATACTACAATATTAGCAATGACACAATTTCCACATTAGTTTATACATAAATTTCATCTAAGATATCTTAACATCATGATCATCAAAGACGAAAAACATTGAAAGATCAGCGGTGAATAAATATCAATGAACCGCTAAGTAGTGTTACAATCAATATATGATATATTACATATGTGTACACATTTCAACATAGAAACAACTGTATCAAAGTTGTATAACAGTTATGAATCATGTGGGCATCTAGACAAAATATCTGCCATCACATTTTCTGACCCACGGATAGCTCGCACCGAAAAATGAAATGGCTGTAGAGCAATCGCGTATCGCGTTGATCTCGCGCTCTTCAGATTTTTACTCTGAATAGCCGTAAGAGCTTTCTGGTCAGTTTCCACAATGAAATGCGCGCCCAGAAGAAATCTTTGCAGTTTAAGGATTGACCAAACCATAGCCAATAATTCACGGTCTAGGACCGAGTAATTCTTCTCTGCGGCATTTAATTTCCGAGAAATATACATCACAGGATGCAGAGTTCCAGAGTACTCTTGCATTAGTGCAGCTCCAATCCCGGTGGATGAAGCGTCACTACGAAGAATAAATGTCTTATCCTTAGAAGGCAATACTAGGATAGGTGAAGTAGAAAACATAGTTTTAACCTTATCCAAAGAGGATTGACATTCTTGAGTCCAATGGACTACATTAGGAGACCCTTTCTTTAGCAAGGAAGAAAGAGGTGACATAATGGAGGACAGATTCGGGATGAATCGTCCATAAAATTGTATTAGACCTAAGAGACTTCGTACTTGCTTTTTAGTCTTAGGAATAGAAATGTTAAGTATCTTACTTGTATTATGGTCTTCTGTTTTTAGGAACCCATGACCAACACGGTGTCCTAAGAAAGATATTTCGCTAAAACCAATACATGCTTTCGATGGTTTCGCTGTCAGGTTATGCTCGCGTAAGATAGACAATAGTTCATTTATACCATTATAGTGATCGTTCCAAGTATCACTGAAAAGACAGATGTCATCAAGATACGCAATGACATCTGAGCGATGAGATAGGATTCGACGCATCATGCGTACAAATGTTGCAGGGGCGTTCATAAGACCGAAAGGCATGAAATTCCATTGGAATAGACCCCTAGGCGTCGAAAAAGCAGTAAACGGTTTGGCGTGTTCGGATAGTGGAACTTGCCAATATCCCTTAGACAAATCGAGTTTAGAAAAGAAGTGAGAATTCGATAGTCTCGTAAGTAGCTCTTCTAGTAAAGGCATAGGTTCAGCATCGAATTTAGTCACTTGATTCAATTTGCGATAATCCACGCAAAGACGTATGTTATTGTCTTTTTTTCGTACTATAACCATCGGCGAAGAATATGCTGATGTGGATGGTTCAATAATTTTTAACTCTATCATCTCATCTAACTCTTTCTCTACCTGTGCTTGAAAATGTATCGGGATAGGATACGGTCTGACTCTTATAGGACTATGGTCAGTAAGAATAATGTCATGTTGAATGACATCAGTTTGACCAGGAATGTCAGTAAGGACATCCTGAAATTGTTCTAACATAGTAGAAACTTGTTTCTGCTCTCCTGGAGATAATTCTGGAGAAATTGCAACATCTTTCCATGATTCATTAGAGTGAAGAGGAATCATTGGAAAAGGTAAATTTACATCCGAGAAACTCGTTTCCTCATCCTGTATTACTGACAGAGATGAGTACTGTCCATGTTGGACTGGAAAATCGTCCGTTGCCTGGAAAACAGGTTGTAAATAATCAGGACGTTCATGGAATTCCGTGAGCATGTTGATGTGGAAGGTTTTACGCTTCCCGTCAATATCGACGATATAGTCAACATCGGAAACTTTTGATATTATATCGTACGGACCTTTCCAAGAAATGAGAAGTCTATTTTCCCTACAAGGTAGCAAGACAAATGCTTTGTCACCTGGACAAAGTTGTCGCAAACATCTCTTTTTATTGGCAAATTCCCTTGCCTTCTGTTTCGCAAATTCAGAAGAAGCAGTTGCCAATTTGCATGCTTCAATAATCTTGTGTCTAAGTGCGATGACATATTCATAAGAGGATTTTGTGTCATCGACAATATTATCAGCAGTTATAAGATCATGAAGTAAGGACATAGGACCTCGCGGTTTCGCGCCAAAGACAAGTTCAAAGGGAGAAAATCCTGTATGTTCGTTGGCGACCTCTCTATATGCAAAGAGAGCCGCGGGTAAAACCCTATCCCAATCCTGAGGATGATCTTCTGTTATCTTACCTAGTAGGTTTTTCAGAGTTCTATTCAAACGTTCCACCATCCCATTGGACATAGGATGATAAATACTACTCAGCGATCTCTCTATCTTCAGAGTCGACATTACTTGAGACATGGTATCCGATATGAGTTGGGTACCATGGTCGGATAATATTTCTGCTGGAAACCCCAGACGAGAAAATATTAACCAAAGAGCATCTGCGACATCAGCAGTAGTTATGCTCTTTAGAGGAACAGCCTCCGGCCAACGTGTGCACATATCAACACACGTCAAAATAAATTGGTGTCCTCTAGCAGACTTTATCTTAAATGGACCAATGATGTCTATCGCCATTTTTTGAAATGGCCGAATGGGAATGTCTGCAGCCTGAATAGGTGCATCATGGCGTGGACCTCTGGATTTAATCTCTTGACATACTTTACAAGATCGACAATAGATTCGTATGTCCTTATTCACAGCAGGCCAAAAGAAAGATTGAAGAACTCTAGCTTTAGTACGGGAAAAACCCATATGTCCAGCACACTGCGAATCATGAGCGTGCTGTAAGATTTTAACTCTCATATTTTTAGGCACAAGGATTTGAGAATGAATGGACTTAGCGGAGTCTTGTACCATACGTACAAGTACGCCATTCTTCATCGTAATCCAAGATTTACGATTTGTATCCTTATTCGGATCACCTTTTGTTGCCAGAGTAAAGAATTTCTTTAGAGTAGGATCATCTTCCTGCTGTTTGATAAAGGAATCGTGGGAAATCTCCAAGGGATCATCTTGGATCTGCGCATCATTATCTTCAGAATGTGAAGATTGTGGCATATTAAGAGCTTGAGCCCTAGTGATTACTGCATTAGCAGATTGCATATTAACATTTTCCCAATTAGAAATTTGCTGTGGAGTGCATTCTTTCACTCCATGAATGCGACCGATGATAAGATCAGCGATCGGATTCGGCAAGAGACATGCTTGCACCTCTCCTGTAAAGAAAGGCGTAGCAATATTGATAATGGCAGTGGAGTACTTCTCCAATGTGCCACCAAATGTTACACATTTGACTATATTGCCTGTAGCTCGAGAAGGATTTACGAGTGATTGCCTCACTCCAATGGTAGTGCACCCCGAATCGAAAAGAATTGATACCGGAGTACCATCTATTAGGCCCCTATTAAAGACAAGAGCACCCCTTCCATTATGCGCAATTGACGCATGGAGAGCGGGAAGCGGGTGACCGCAGCTTAAAGTAGACACTGTGGTTGGATCGAATAATGTTTTGCATTGCGAACACTCAGATGCTCTAGCAAAATCGAAAGCGGAATTTGCTACACTGTTGGAGTCTTTTTTATCATTATTCTGATTATCGGTGTCGTGGAACTCCTGTTGTGCAGAGTTAGCCTGGTAATAAGATTTACCATGTCTTTTGTGTTGTGATCTACCTCGGTTATAATTGTCTCTATAAGTATTATTGCCTCTGTTATAACCCCTATTTGGGTTTGAAT
Organism: Oreohelix idahoensis; assembly: GCA_024509875.1. NCBI lineage: Eukaryota > Metazoa > Mollusca > Gastropoda > Stylommatophora > Oreohelicidae > Oreohelix > Oreohelix idahoensis. The sequence goes on along the minus strand of JAMPIV010011449.1, from coordinate 156,639 downwards.
CATAATATTCATGATCATAATCATCATGCTCATTATATTGAGTATCCCTGTAATATTGTTTCTTTTGTCTCCATGAAGCACTTGGGTAGTTCCTATATCTACTCCCTTTCCGAGAATTTCTAACATTATGGGTACCCCTCGCGTGTCGAGGACTATCAGCCCGATTCCAGTTCTTCGAAGAAGAACCCTGATTTGAGTGGTTATCTTGGTTTTGATACTTATTCCAATTAACCTTTTTATCAAATTTATTTTTAGCTCCTTGGAATTTGTGTGAGTAATTCTGATTATATTCTGTTGCCGAAGCAACTGGCATACTCTCTTTAATGTTAGAGTTACTAAGAATCATGTCAGGGTGTGCCGTGGCATACTGGTCACAATATTCTTCCATTTGCTTTATTGTACCAGGTTTACGCTCATGTAAGAACTCTAGGAATGATTTATTTACAGAAGACATGACCTTGTCTCTTAGCAATAAATCCGTAAGACCATCAAATGTTTTCTCTGTTTTGGATAATTCAATCCATCGTGAAAGTGTAATTCGTGCTTTTGAGATGAAATCTGAGAATTCTACACCTACCTCAGGTCTCATTGTTTTAAACAAAAGACGGTAACCTTCCTCAGACAGCTGATATCTCTTTATCAAAGCTGCCCTAACAGCATCATAATTATCTTTGTCGGCCTCTTCAACAAAATATAACTTACTCAGAGACTCCCCTTTTAGATTTTCAGACAACTGATTCACATACTGTGATTTGTCAACATTATGAGATCGACAAGCCCGTTCAAATCTAGAAAGCCAAAATGTTATGTCATCACTGGTAGGGTTAAACGCTGGTACCTTGACCTTGTACACAAAGGGTTTACCATTACCACCAGATGCCTGATTAACATTACTCATACATGTCAATTTTAATTTCTCTAATTCAAACTCATGTTCTCTTATTGCTTTTCTCTCTTCAGCTTCTCTATCTAATCTTCTCTGTTCTGCAGCAGCTTCTAATTTTTTCTGTTCTGCAGCAGCAGCAACTTCTAATTTTTTCTGTTCTGCAGCAGCTTCTAATTTTTTCTGTTCTGCATCAGCTTCTAATTTCTTCTGTTCTGCATCAAATCTCCTTTCCTCCACTTGCATCTGCAATTTCTTAAGTTCAGCAGCAGTATCAGCTTCTTTTTCTAATCTTTTTTCTTCAGCTAGAGCTTTCCTTTCTTCTGCAGCAGCTTTTTTTTCTTCTATTTGAAGTTTTCTCTCCTCAGCCGCAGCTTTTTTTTCCTCAGCAGCAGCTTTTCTTTCTTCAGCAGCAGCAGCAATTTTTTTCTCTTCTGCAGCTAATGCTTTGTCATATTGAGCAACAGCCCATTGTTCTAAGTCTTTTCCAGTCTTATCAAGAGATTTTCCTTGTGCAATGAAATAATCTAATGTAGACATATTGTCTTCTTAAATCAGAAACCTGAAAAAGTAAATAAATTACCCTATTTCACTTTAATGGGAGACAAGTCTATACCATAGACTTAGTCTTAGTCCAAACTTGTATGGTTTATAATAACCAATGATAACTTGAGTACCTGTGGACAACAATAACTGTATCTCAAATACTGTGGGAGACAAGCCTTACAAAGGTCTTGTATACCTCAATGTAATCAAAGATCACTTGAGTACCTGTGGAAAAAAATATTTCCCTTTACCAATCACTTTGGGAGACAAGCCTTACAAAGGTCTTGTACATTTTGTTTTATAACAATAACAATCATAAAGTACTGATCTGTACTATACTATCAGTGTATACCACTATACGTCATATGTCAACTAAAGACATTACAAAGGACAAACAAGAAAAGACAATATGAACACATTTGCAGAGATCAAATTAAATTAAATAGGAGAAATGAAAAAAATGATCACAGAAACCGTGATGATAACTGCCATAATATAACAAGACAAATAACGCCACAGTGTATAAACATAAGGGTGTAAAAAACTGAAATGAAAGGAAAGATGAGACCTACAATTATACAAACAAATCAAACAAAACTAAGGAACACAAAATTATTAACAAAAACAACGAAGAAAAGAACACCTCATCACAACTAACAGAAATAGCAGCAAATTGTTGCTAACAAATTTCCAATTAAGAAAATGTGTACCTATAGAATACTAGTCCAGACCAATGTCACTCGGCATACCTTGTACTAGTCACACAGAACAAAAACTAATTTAATACATAACAAATAACATGTAAGCATAAATAGCATATAGCATACAATATAATTTATGTCATGAATGGAATGTGTTGCAGGTATAGTGTTGTAAAGCAGGCACAGTTTATTTTAATACTAATAACTTGCCACTTTATTGAGTAATAGATTTAATTCTAAACTATTACACTGTCAATTTTTTCTCTTTTGAGCATATGAAGATCCAACGATGAACTATGCACTTTATGTTCAACAACACTGTGATTCTTCTGTACGTTGAGAAATGTCAACAATACTGCTCCAGATATTTTCTACACTTGATACCACTGTCCTGTGTAATACTGTCTGTACAGCGAAAAAACTGTCAACAAGCGCTGACCTAGATACAGCATCCTATCGGTAATACAGGTCAAGCTGACATCGACTGTATAGCTGTCCTACTGGTGTTGATGTGGTCAAACAAATGTTCTTTCAGCTGTAAACTGTGATTCTCAACACAAAACTGCGTAAGCTGGACCCAGGAATCTGGCTCGCCACTGTAAAGTTTCTTTTCTTCTTTCCACTCTGTAAAGTGTCAGTCTGTATGCTCTGTAAGGAAGAGTGGTGTGTTGTTGAGATCAGGCATGCTCCAGTCTACCCAGCTGTAAATGGGTAACTCACCCTAGTCCTGAGTTAGGGAAGGCAAAGGCTCCAGGGGAAGCAGGCCCTAAACTTGGTCACTCCAACCGACGCAGGATGGTGTATGTATGAAGTAGAAGTGTAGAGTGTGATTACCGCGAATGGTGTACTGTTCGTGTGCTGACCAATATAACCACTCATACACTTGTGTCTACAAGGCACCAATGCAGACTGCTGGAATCTTTGTTTACTCAATTTATTCAGACGTACACACTGGGACATACGAGTACATCATGGTATGTTGACATATCAATTTGTAGGTATACATAGCAGATCTGAAGTCATGACACATTCAGAAATAATGGGCAGTACATCAAAAGTTCAATGTCATGATACATTATGGCCGCATCCCCCTATCTGACTAAACGCGTCAGTGAAGGCAGATCGGTAAATAACTAAAGTTACTTGACGTCCATAGTTTGTAGTATATATTATGAAACCACGAAAGGGGGGGTTTCTAGCAAGATTGAGATCTCCCTGTCACTGTCCGATAATAGGATAAATAATCTGTTCTCTTGGCAGTGATCAAAACATATGATGACCGAAATCTAACATGGCTGCCTCCCTGAGTTGTCGTTCACTCATTCATAGGAAGGAGAATATAAGCCAGAGTTAATTTATAATGGGTATATAAATGATTTCATAAATGTTTCCATACAGCTCTACGATGATCAGGTTAATTCACGTAGCCATAACCGCTGTAGGAAAGTCTGTCATCTTTGTCGATACAAAACACGACCCTAGCGATACGAAGCACAATGTTCCATCTAGGTCGAATCGACATGAGATCATCAAAATAGGGTCTGGCAATACATGGAGTCCGAATTATACATTGTACCGTACCTTAGGAGAGTCTCTAACATAAACTATAGTAGAGATACCATCTCCTTTAGAAGAAAACCACTTCATGAATTATATTTCCTTAACAATCTACCAGCCCTTTGAAAAGTGCGTACACGCCATTATCACGGTACATCGGAACTCATCACGACTTGTCAAGACAACTCATACTTCCGCTAGACCGGAATAATAAGAATCTAGTCCCGCCTACCCATCCAAAATATACAATATAGGACTGATTCTACTTGTACTAATAATATGTAATACATATGAATTCAGGCCATAAACATAATAAGCAAATTAATATATTTTCTGGCCCTAAAAAATAAGTACAAACGTAAGAGCAATCCATGCGCCGGATCAATATCAAGAACGATTACTCCTATAATCAAAAGTGTGAATCAAACATGGATTCTCTCGCTTTTACCATAGACAGCATTTTCATACACAAATGAATGAATGTCTATATTTTTTCCATATTAAATAGCCATATCGATTTTTGTAATATGTGCGTCAAAATATGCACGCAACAGCAACCAACTGCAGTACTTTAGTTCCACGAGGGCTATCTGAACTGTTTTTTTAAGTGGAAGAGAAGATCCTGCACCCAATGATCTGAAAAGTCAAAAAGGCAGCACAACACAGTTTTAGATATGGAAGGAGAAAAAACTGTTACTTTGTGCCTTTCACTAACCACTTTTTGAGTGGGATGTGAGCATTTTGTATGTCCCATATGATGAGTGTCATCTTCTACGTCACTTCTTTAATCAATTCACTGTTGCCTTCCATGAGCTTCCTTGTGGATAAAAAGCTGAAAATTATAAAGCAGGAGGACAACTGTGATCTCAAGGAAGCTGGCAGCATAACTGACAAGTGATCTTTTTAACCTCAAGTCAAATATGTTCTAAGTAAACTGTCAACAGTTTTATCTATTAGACTAAAGACTTATTGAGCAGTTATAGAAAATTCTGAAGGATGATCTTTCCCAAGAATATAATTTACAATATTGTGATACTACAGACGTGTTTGAACTGTGAATATTGCACAGCATTGCACATGTCCTTGTGGTTTGGACCAGTTGGGATGGGAACATTTTGTGTGGCCTTCAGTGCACCAGTCACTCCTTTAATCCATTTATTGTTGCCTTCATTGATTTTCTTCATGACTACTTTTCTGGTATGGAGTCAAAGAAGTGGACAATTATCATTGTTCAAATGTGAGCTAAAACAATTAGGCATCGTAATCTGAGCAGTGTCTATCAAGATATAAATGACATTGTGATATTAGAGATCATGTAGGTTGTGCCCCTACAACTTCACATTAGTGTGCTAATTATTAGCTGATATTGACTTCCTGGACTAAGTTAGTTGTATATTCAGATGAAGCTTTATTCCAGCTCCACTTTAGCTTGTTTTGAAAAACGCGTTTAGAGTTTTTGGGTTATCAGTTAAAAAGGTTATATCACACTAAAATGAAATTTTTCATTATGATCCAGACTATAAACTTTAAGAAATTGTGTAAGATGATAGATTAAACATTTTTTATATCAAAATATGACCTTAGGTCAATTTTGGCCAAAAGTGGAGAGAATGAAGCAGTACTTATGCAATGTGATGTAATATGCTTATTAAGATAACCCACCATTCACAACTACCTTCCTAGCTTTAAGTACTCGAGTAATGCTACTAGGAAAATATTTCTGAGTTGTCTGTATGCACCGATATCGCTATCTTGGTGGAAATCATTCATATAAGCTTGTACACAATATATTTATTTATTATCAAACTACTTAATTATCTAGAAAAAGCCTGCAAACATATATTTCTAGTCATGCTCAAAGTATCATTTCATAAATGAATATAAATATTGAAAGTTAAATCATTGTAGTACTTACTTACTTACTTAGTCGTTCCCCTTCTACCGTGAGGTGTAGAGGTTTGGAAGAGAGAGCGCCAGACTATTCTATCAGCTGTCTTCTTCCTGGCCTGGTTCCATTCTAGTCCTCGGTCCTTCAAAGATTGTCTAATGTTGTCCTCCCAGCGGACTCTGGGTCGTCCTGGAGGTCTGGATCCCTGGCTCTTTCTTTCCCATGCTTGTCGTGGTTGCCGATCTTCTCCCATTCTGCAGACATGGCCAAACCATCTTGGTTAGGACTGTTCTATTTGGGTCTGCAGGGGGTGGGATTTTAGGCCTTGACGTATCGTCTGGTTGCGGACCATGTCTCTTCTGGTTACTTCAACCACCTTCCTCAGATACCTCATTTCTGAGGTTTGGATCTGGCTTTTGTGGGTTGTAGTCATTGCCCATGACTCGTATCCATATGTCAAGACTGGGACATAGGTGGAGCGGTATACAGCCATCTTCGTTTTCTTACCTACCTCTTTCTTGCTGAGGAATCCTCGATTTATGGCATGAAAAAGTCTCCCAGCCGCTGCTTTTCGAGTGGCCAACTCTTCTTTGATGCCTCCCTTTCAGTCTATAATAGCTCCGAGATATTTAAAGTGGTCGACCTGCTCCAGGACCTGTTCTCCCAGCTTAATCTGATGTCTTCAAATCATTGTAGTAAATAAATAAACAAACAACACGCAACGGTATGTTAACAGGCACTCAGTGAGAAATAAAGAAGTAGAAGACCAGACAACAGAAAAACAACAGAAGTGATAGGCTTACCGGGAATCGAACCAGGACCTTCTGAACGGCACCCACCGTAGCAGGGGTGTACTTCACACCTTTAGCAGATCCTGCCTTTAGCACCCTACCCCATTTATAAACAGGAAAACACGGAGCACCTTCATTAGTACTGCACTGCATATTCTTTTCTCTCTCTCTATCCCTCTCTCTACGTGCGTGAATGACTGAGTAAATGTACTTGTATATGCTCAGTTTCTGATTGTGATGATAATATTAATTAATCCTGTCTGAAGTTGTTAATATTTTATTTTTAATTTGTAAAACGCTGAAAATTGTATTGCAGGGCAGAAATGTAAAAAGGCAATATTGCTTATTTCTTGACCCTGATGAAATAAAGATTTCGTTCGTTCGTTCGTTCGTTGCACTCCTTACAGAGCATGGAGCCACCACAGTAGCTGGTCCCTGCGTGCACCAAACACGTCACAAACTGCTGCAGCTGGTGGTTTCTATGGTTACCAGCCCAATGCACAACCTCATATTATTCGCTTGTTCAAAATGTCTGTGGGTGATTAGTCGCCTGTTCAAAATGCCTGTGGGTGATTAGTCGCCTGTTCAAAATGCCTGTGGGTGATTAGTCGCCTGTTCAAAATGTCTGTGGTTGATTAGTCGCCTATTCAAAATGTCTGTGGGTGATTAGTCGCCTGTTCAAAATGCATGTGGGTGATTAGTCGCCTGTTTAAAATGTCTGTGGGTGATCAGTCGCCTGTTCAAAATGCCCTTGGTTAATAATCGCCTGTTCAAAATGCATGTGGGTTATTAGTCACCTGTTCAAAATGTCTGTAGTTGATTAGTCGCCTGTTCAAAATATCTATGGGTGATTAGTCCCCTGTTCAAAATGCCTGTGGGTGATTAGTCGCCTGTTCAAAATGTCTGTGGGTGATTATTCGCCTGTTTAAAATGCCTGCGGATGATTATTCGCCTGTTCAAAATGCCTGTGGGTGATTAGTCGCCTGTTCAAAATGTCTATGGGTGATTAGTCCCCTGTTCAAAATGCCTGTGGGTGATTAGTCGCCTGTTCAAAATGTCTGTGGGTGAATAGTCACCTGATCAAAACTTCTGTGGGTGATTAGTCGCCAGTTCATAATGCCTGTGGGTGATTAGTCGCCTGTTCAAAATGCCTGTGGGTGATTAGTCGCCTGTTCAAAATGCCTGTGGGTGATTAGTCACATGTTCAAAATGTCTGTGGTTGATTAGTCGCCTATTCAAAATGTCTGTGGGTGATTAGTCGCCTGTTCAAAATGCATGTGGGTGATTAGTCGCCTGTTTAAAATGTCTGTGGGTGATTAGTCGCCTGTTCAAAATGCCTGTGGGTGATTAATCGCCTGTTCAAAATGCCTGTGGGTGATTAGTCACCTGTACAAAATGCCTGTGGGTGATTAGTCGCCTGTTCAAAATGTCTGTGGTTGATTAGTCGCCTGTTCAAAATGTCTATGGGTGATTAGTCCCCTGTTCAGAATGCCTGTGGGTGATTAGTCGCCTGTTCAAAATGTCTGTGGGTGATTATTCGCCTGTTCAAAATGCCTACGGATGATTACTTGCCTGTTCAAAATGCCTGTGAATGATTAGTCGCCTGTTCAAAATGCCTGTGGGTGATTAGTCGCCTGTTCAAAATGTCTATGTGTGATTAGTTGCCTGTTCAAAATGTCTGTTGGTGATTAGTCGCCTGTACAAAATGTCTGTTGGTTATTAGTCGCCTGTTCAAAATGTCTGTGGGTGATTAGTCGCTTGTTCAAAATGTCTGTGGGTGATTAGTCGCCTGTTCAAAATGTCTGTGGGTGATTAGTTGCCTGTTCAAAATGTCTGTGGGTGATTAGTTACCTGTTCAAAATATATGTGGATGATTAGTTAGTTGCCTGTTCAAAATTTCTGTGGGTGATTAGTTGCCTGTTCAAAATGTATTCTGGTGATTAGTCGCTTGTTCAAAATGTCTGTGGGTGATTAGTCGCCTGTTCAAAATGTATATGGGTGATTAGTCACCTGTTCAAAAGTTCTATGGGTGATTAGTCGCCTGTTCAAAATGTCTGTGGGTGATTAGTCGCCTGTTCAAAATGTCTGTCGGTGATTAGTCTCCTGTTTAAAATGCATGTGGGTGATTAGTCGCCTGTTCAAAATGTCTGTGGGTGATTAGTCGCCTGTTCAAAATGTATGTGGGTGATTAGTCGCCACTTCAAAACGTCTGTGGGTGATTAGTCGCCTGTTCATAATGCCTGTGGGTGAGTAGTCGCCTGTTCAAAATGCCTGTGGGTGATTAGTCGCCTGTTCAAAATGCCTGTGGGTGATTAGTCACATGTTCAAAATGTCTGTGGTTGATTAGTCGCCTATTCAAAATGTCTGTGGGTGATTAGTCGCCTGTTCAAAATGCATGTGGGTGATTAGTCACTTGTTTAAAATGTCTGTGGGTGATTAGTCGCCTGTTCAAAATGCCTGTGGGTGATTAGTCGCCTGTTAAAAATGCATGTGGGTGATTAGTCACATGTTCAAAATGCCTGTGGGTGATTATTCGCCTGTTCAAAATGTCTGTGGTTGATTAGTCACCTGTTCAAAATGTTTGTGGGTGATTACTCCCCTGTTCAAAATGCCTGTGGGTGATTAGTCGCCTGTTCAAAATGTCTGTGGGTGATTATTCGCCTGTTCAAAATGCTTGCGGATGATTAGTCCCCTGTTCAAAATGCCTGTGAATGATTAGTCACCTGTTTAAAATGCCTGTGGGAGATTATTCGCCTGTTCAAAATGCCTGTGGATGATTAGTCGCCTGTTCAAAATGTCTGTGGGTGATTAGTCCCCTGTTCAAAATGCCTAAGGGTGATTAGTCGCCTGTTCAAAATGCCTGTGGGTGATTAGTCACCTGTTCAAAATGTCTGTGGGTCATTAGTTGCCTGTTGAAAATGCCTGTAGATGATTAGTCGCCTGTTCAAAATGCCTGTGGGTGATTAGTCGCCTGTTCAAAATGCCTGTGGGTGTTTAGTCGCCAGTTAAAAATGACTGTAAATGATTAGTCGCCTGTTCAAAATGCATGTGGGTGATTAGTCGCCTGTTCAAAATGTCTGTGTTTGATTAGTCGCCTGTTCAAAATGTCTGTGTTTGATTAGTCGCCTGTTCAAAATGCCTGTGGGTGCAGTCATTCTATTCTTTGTCTCTTCAGAGACCCCCATGAACTGTACAGGGCTTTTAGGAAGTATACTATAAAACATTAATTGTAAATATCTTCGTCTGTCGGTCAGTTTCTTATCTACATTCATTATGTATCATCATATCATTACACTGCTGCTTCCTGACTGTCGTAGATTTTGATAGGAGTATTAAGACTTGAGTTGGTCCCTTCTGAATAGATTAGAATATGTGATATACACAGTGAGAGTAGTAAAAAGAGATAGATTTTACCCAAGAGTGCAGTGGTAGCGAATCAAATAGAGCTGTCCCCTGAAAACAAGATTCTTCTCTCTCTCTCTCATGCCTATCTTCTACGACAGATATATAAGAGTCAGACAGACTATTGACAACAGATGTTACTATGTATGAACATACCACTCACGTGCACACGTCTTAAAGTGACAACAGTTTGACACACAGACTTTGGAAAACTATAACAATACTTATGTAAATATTCTAGAACGAGCTGACCAACACGCTGATTAGTTCCAGAGAGATTTTATTTATCATCTATAAAATCTTCTCACAACACCAAAACAAAAAAAAAAATACATCAAGGAAAACATGTGCACATAGTCATACAATATCAAGAAAATGCCACAAGGGTGATAGCCCCGCTATGATCTTAACTCTAGGTTTAGCCCACAGCCCCGTTAGGATGACAGATGATGGCCCAAAGAGTTATAGATGCATGTGGTTAGAGTCTAATATTGTCCCCCTTTGAAGGTATAGACTGACTTTGACAGCAGTATCTATTCTAAAGGAACACGTTACTTAAGCAGCAAATCTCGCCTAAGAAAAGAAAAACAAATATAACAAGTAAGTGTGTTATACAACGAACATCCTTCCGTCACTTTCACTCGATTCTTTCGTCAGGGCCCTGATATACTTACACTCGTGTTGTGGTTTCGCCTGCTGGCGCAACTCTTGGACACTCACACTTTATCTGTTACTGTCGTTTAATGAAACCGATCCCAGCTCTGCAGATTTGTTTGCTGGTTTCATCAAAATGGATCTGGGGAGCGTCTGCTTCAGGCGATAGTTATTTCAGACTAAAGTTAATGTCACTTGACTCACGAGGTAAGAATTAGGCTTAAACGAGCACAAAATGTCAGAACACGAAGTTTCCCTTAATTAGGAAGATGACCGGTGGACAACTTCTCTCAAAACAGAAAATCTTGGTTCCCCACTCACTTGTCAACAATGTCGGAAAGTTTATGTCATAGATTGTAATTATTCTCGCCGCCAGGCAGAAAATTTACGTAGAGTTTATGGAAGAAATTAAGATCTGGTTCACAGGCCCAGTATTGATCATTACAGTCTATGAAAACACCCGTTAGTGGGATATTAGTATTTCTGTCTAACTTGCACCGTCAGATCAGTGTTACTTGGGGAACCCACGTGGTTCAAAATAAGGACTGTCTATTTCTTCACAATTATGAACTCTTATTAAATGCTGGTAAAGTTCGGGTCACCCCCAGTATTTCACTGTATAAAAAAGAAAAGCACATATAAATCATTTACATATATGCACTCAATATAACTTACATTTTAAATAGCAAGCCGACCGCTTGACTTATATTTAAATTTTCCCGTAAAATAAGTTATATTAAATAAATCAAACATCATGAATTAGAAAATACATAAGTATTTCGTCAACACTCAATGATGTATCTAGCGTTATAAGTTTAGTTAAAAATATTCTCGACTGAATATTAGCCGTTAAATTAAATTCCTTATAGCTACTAGTTTGTTAAGCTTAGAAATATTATTTATTCTGCTTTCCACTGTATGCGTCACTAGAAAATAATACAGACTTATAAATTATGCACTCAGTTCAAAAGAAACTAGTTAAAATGAAATGAGCGATTTAACGCTTTAAACACTTCACAAAACTAGATATCTATTATATATAATATTAATATACCTCAACCACAGAATTACTAAGAACGTTAAACCACTTCGACCAAACTAAGGCCATCTCTATTTACAGAGATTATTTAGAAATCGAACGAAGGTTGTTCTAGTCTAACTGCAAAGTTACTGAGTGAAATGAAATCGTTTCAAACGTGGGTTAATATTTTAAACCAGACAAAGGATGAACTATTATTTCGTAGAACGAAATGCTCTCCCCTTTCCGGCTTAAACGATACGTTTAACCCCTAACATGTCGTAACTGCCACCACTGACCAAGATCTACGCGTGTCAGTTTCAAATCTCAGACAACCTGTCTCCAATGCAGGGCAGTTTTCACACTACAGCTGACCATGGCCCACAGTGAGCGCCGTGTCAGTTTGGGGATTTTTCAGACAAATGTCTGAATACTGACCGGTGCAGATGTAAAGTATCACACCTCACCGGGACTTATGCCGAGAAGAAGCTCGCGCGCTCGGTGAGAATGATGTTCAGCGAACCGACTTATCACGCCTTCTGACGCCCTGCAGCCCTGACATCTACGTAATATCGCCCTAGCGCGATTCTCAGTTTTGAGAAAGAAACAGGTAAAGTTTAAAAATACTGAAGAAAATATTTTTCGCAACCGAGTGATGCGAAAAATACAGGAAAACAAGTATGGAAAGATAATAGAATGATAGGATTTGGGTGAGAGAATAGGAAGAAGATGTAGGCAATTTAATGATATAAAGACCCACGTGACACTGACTTCAATCTAATTTCTTCTTTCTCTCAAAGAAATTTTTTGCGGTCATATCAGCCCGCCTATTAGGTACCTTCAAACTTCATTCAATCAATACCCTTTAGCTCCCATAGGAGCATACGCCTTCAACAAACACATGCTAAGTCTTCCTGTCCTGTGCCATCCGCTTAAGTTCTTTCCATGTTTTCCTCATCATTTTCACCTCTGTTTCCAAATCTCTTCTCCATGTGCTTTTGGTCTACCTCTGCCTCTCTTTCCCTGTGGATTCCAGAACAAGGACTTCCTTGTAATGCTTTCAACAGGTTTCCTCAATGTGTGTCCTATCCATCGCCAGCGTCTTCTTCTCATCTCTTGTTCCACTGGCACTTGTCTGGTTCTTGTCATCAATTCCACATTTGTGACCTTGTCATACCATTTCAGTCCTTCTATTCTGCGCAAGCAGCTGTTTATAAAAGTCTGTAGCTTTTTAGTTTTTGCTTTTGTTGCTCTCCAACCTACAAACGTAATAACACATTATATATTTCCAACCTGTCTCTCTCGCAACTCTTTGAACGCCATTTCTGTCCATTATACTTGTGCATATTTAAAAAAAGTTATCCTATGTTTAAGACTTAAAACTTTGTATAGATATCGATTCTAAAATTTCTGCAACATACATTTCTGCTTTATCTTCAGAATCTTTCTCTGACTGCGTTTAACTTGAACTTTGTCTTCACTCGCTCTCACATAAGAACACTGTCATAAAAATGAGTGGTTGTTCCCTCAAACTTACTAACGCACTGTATATTGTGGTTTTTGGTTTTTTTAGAGAAAAAAATAATGCATCTTACCAGGACAAAAGAAAACTGTTGATGTATTAGCTACTTTTTCTTTATCTTTTGCCCTGGTAAGATGCATTACCTTTCTTTCTTTTTAAAAAAAATAAAATTACCCGTCACCACATCATCTTACTGCAGTCCTAAACATCTTCATCTTGTACATTGACCATGTCAAATGCTGAAAGTGTATGTGCCGAGATGGTTATTTTGTACAGTGTAAATACAAATATTCAGAGATGTTAACTGTTTTTGTTTGGTTTTTTTTTTTTTGTTGCAAATTTAATTGTTGACAACTATTGAGAAACCATTGTGAAAACCAGTTGACAGCATTACCAGGCAGCCCTTGTTATTCTTCTTTTTCTTTGGTCCTTAGCTGCTGACTGTCAAAACAGTCAGTGACCATCACGCCAGGTGGTGTCTTGTAGCAGGGCAGCACCAAACTGCTTCCACTTTGCTCAGTCAGCAGCCCAGCTCTGGTTCATTCTTTGCATCTCTGTCTCCACAGTTCTCCGCCAAGTTGTTTTTGGTCGGCCTCTTTTTCGCTGTCCTTCAGGGGTCCACAGTGTAGTATAGCTGTTCTTGTAATGGGCATCAGAACGTGCCAACCCAACTCCAGTGTCTGCAAGCTGTGATGGTGTGCATGTCCTTTTGGTTGCTCCGAGTAAAAAGTTCTCGATTAGTGATGGTATTTGGTCAGAAGATTCTTGGAATTTTCCTGTGGAGAGGACATTTTTGGCATTTCCTTCTCTTTTCAGTAGATACCTTTAAAATTATGTCAATTGCAATATATATAAACAATAAAAAAATATACAGAAAAACATAACCTAACAACTATCCAAATTCCAGCAGGGTAAAGAGAGATCAGTCTAGGAACCTAGAAGGGGACACACAATAAAAACCATAGATATTAAACAATGGCACAACAAACTGCAAATAAATTAGTCTGGAACCAACACACAAGAAAAGCAATCAATGTAATATGATATATACAATAATGAACAATATTTGGTGTTTCAAAATTATGTGTACACACTTCTACACATTTATATTTCATAAACAGCATGCACTATTTTATTTTCTTTTTCACATTTAAAAGCTAAGAATTTGTTTTCACAATAGCATAAATTTAGTTTAAATGATCAAGATGCCCACCATCAGCATGAATACATGAGTGACAACTGTCACCAGCTAATCTACATTTCTTTTAGATTTGTCTTTCTTTCTTTTAAACTTAAATTGAGTATTCTGTCATTTTTCACGTCTGAAATAATAAAGCAAAATATAATTTATTGTGAAAAAATTGGCGCTGAACTGGGTATCCAATGCACAAGATAAACATCAGTTTCAATGCGCATGGACCAAAAAACAAATTTAAAAAGTCATAGAAAAAGGCAGGCTGACGAACACATGGAGAAGAGAGCTGGAGATAAATTAAAATGGTGAGGAAGATTTCAAAAGACTTTGAGCTGATAGCACGTGACAGTAGGACATGACATAATTTTATTAAAGGCCTATGAAAGATTCGGTATGCATTAAACGATTGAAATAAGAATCTTCAACACAAATATACGTCAAGGCTGTCCTATTGTATAGCCCGGAAATATTAAGAAAAATAAGGGATAACAAAGCCAAGAAATAAATGAAGACCTCGTGGGGAAAAAAAACCCTGACCAGTCACAAAAACTGAAATGCGAGAAAATTGAATTTTAAACTTTGAAACGCTATGGATTGCCTGTTCTTATGCTTCATTTCCTTGGAAGCGAATACGTTTTTACATATAATTTTAATTACTACACCTTCTTTGGAATATGTTTAATGTGCTCAGGGCACTAATTCAGTTTTTCTAAAAAATGTGACATGTCAGGTTTTTTCCAATGTGGTCTTCAATGAATACAACGAATATCGAAGGCCAATCGAGATTATAACAAATTAGGAATGTGAATTCCAACATGGACAATAGTAAAGGGATTATATAGAAAATGAAAAACAGCCGATTGGCTAAGCGGTTAGAGCGTGAGGTGTATGAGATGTATTTGTCATTAAGTGTCCAATTGGTTAAGCTGTTAGGGCGCTTTCCTTTCACGGTACAATTACCGGACTCTTGTATTGAAACATGGTAGCATCACCATCCAGTCTACCCAGCTGTCATTGGGTACCTGCTCATGGGTTAGGAAAGGCAAAGGCAGCGAGAAAGGGAACTGATCACTCTACCTAAAAAAACAGGACCTGGTATAGTGAAGTCTGTAACACTTTGCTCCCCTACGGCTGTTTCTGGTACTGGACTGTAACACTTTGCTCCCCCTACGGCAGTTTCTGGTACTGGACTGTAACACTTTGCTCCCTCTACGGCTGTTTCTGGTACTGGACTGTAACACTTTGCTCCCCTACGGCTGTTTCTGGTACTGGACTGTAACACTTTGCTCCCCTACGGCTGTTTCTGGTACTGGACTGTAACACTTTGCTCCTCTACGGCAGTTTCTGGTACTGGACTATAACACTGTGCTCCCCTACGGCAGTTTCTGGTACTGGACTGTAACACTTTGCTCCCCTACGGCTGTTTCTGGTACTGGACTGTAACACTTTGCTCCCCTACGGCAGTTTCTAGTACTGGACTGTAACACTTTGCTCCCCTACGGCTGTTTCTGGTACTGGACTGTAACACTTTGCTCCCCCACGGCTGTTTCTGGTACTGGACTGTAACACTTTGCTCCCCTACGGCAGTTTCTGGTACTGGACTGTAACACTTTGCTCCCCTACGGCAGTTTCTGGTACTGGACTGTAACACTTTGCTCCCCTACGGCTGTTTCTGGTACTGGACTGTAACACTTTGCTCCCCTACGGCAGTTTCTGGTACTGGACTGTAACACTTTGCTCCCCTACGGCTGTTTCTGGTACTGGACTGTAACACTTTGCTCCCCTACGGCTGTTTCTGGTACTGGACTGCAACACTTTGCTCCCCTAAGGCAGTTTCTGGTACTGGACTTTAACACTTTGCTCCCCTTCGGCTGTTTCTGGTACTGGACTGTAACACTTTGCTCCCCTACGGCAGGTTCTGGTACTGGACTATAACACTTTGCTCCCCTACGGCTGTTTCTGGTACTGGACTGTAACACTTTGCTCCCCTACGGCTGTTTGTGGTACTGGACTGTAACACTTTGCTCCCCTACGGCAGTTTCTGGTACTGGGCTGTAACACTTTGCTCCCCTACGGCTGTTTCTGGTACTGGACTGTAACACTTTGCTCCCCTACGGCTGTTTCTGGTATTGGACTGTAACACTTTGCTCCCCTACGGCAGTTTCTGGTACTGGACTGTAACACTTTGCTCCCCTACGGCTGTTTCTGGTACTGGACTGTAACACTTTGCTCCCCTACGGCTGTTTCTGGTACTGGACTATAACACTTTGCTCCCCTACGGCTGTTTCTGGTACTGGACTGTAACACTTTGCTCCCCTACGGCTGTTTCTGGTACTGGACTACCTTTTTTTTTTTTTTTTTTTTTGCTAAAGATAAAGTATCCCGTTCTAAATGGCCACAGAAACAGAATGTGTTCACAACATGTAGCAAAATGTAGACACTGCCCAAACCCGTTGGAGACAGTAGAACACCATCTACTACAGTGCCCTGCACTCCACGGAATGAAACAACTCCTACCACACAACCCATCCATAGACAATACACTTTATAGCAGCCCAGAACCAGCTTATACGAACTCTGTAGTACCACATAAGGGCATCAAGGTCACCAATAGCTGACGCTCAGTGACAGTGGGATCAAAGTCGAGTCAATTAGGATATATAATATAGTACATTAAAAATAATAAAATCTGATTTTTGAAATCTAAATACTGTATAGTATCTTCTCCCCTCTCCACTCAGTCGAAATATAGTAAATCAGAACTGTAAAATTGTGGGAATGTATGTGCCCTTTCCTTTGCAAAAAAATTAATTAAAAAACAAATACAAAAAAAGTAAAACCTCTCATAACTGCCCTGTTGTTAACAAGGTAAACAAGGTAAAAAGAGGCGAGTAAGCCTGGGAGTGTCCGGGATGACACCCAATCCACCAATTATCTGCCATCATCCACACGAGCACCCCATCAGACTACCCCTTATCCTCACACCATCATGGATCCTTATATATTAATTTTAGATCTTGTTGCATACTGTTTACTATATTGTGCAATTTTCTAGGTCTATCTATTCTCAACACCTGTTCCACAGTTATGAATGAATTGCATACTATCTTTAGCTGTTTAAATACTTTACTGATTATGTCACAGAAGAGAATCATACAAAGAGCTGTTTAGATTTCAGCGATAAACAGATACATACAGTCTGAGTCTACTCAAATTCCCCCTTTGAAAAAAAAACACCAACACTCCTCTCCCCCCTTCCCAATTTCTTCTGTTAAAACCGTCATGTACTACGTGGTTCGTACGAGAATAAGTTGTTTTTAATATTTTGAGCCCACGTGGGGAGGACAAACAAGCAGTAAAACACGTTCTCCAAAACTGTCAGCTCCGCGAGAGGATTATGGTGACATCATGACCTTCTCCAACCCTGTAGAGGTAAAACGAATATGTTTTACTGTGCATGGACCAAACATCTAACGAAAGAGGAGCTATTTCACTTCTGCTGAGCTAGCCCAAGAAATGTTGCATTTACAAAAAAAAAAAAAGAAAAAAAAGCTGGACTGTTAAAGGCAGCGTTGCCACTCCTAGATGGATTCACCTAGATCTATGTTATTTTTTTGTTTTGTAAATCCCGTCTACGTGTCATTTTCCTTCATTAGTTGAAGAACGCCACATAGATCAACTTATCGGTTTTCTGTTTAGCCCAAAAATAGCTCAAATTGCACAAAGTAGACCCAAAATGGCCTCAAGTCGCCCAAAAGTAGCCAATCAAGGTGTATCTAAGTGTTTTTTAAAGTACAATGTATGCGTTTTATTTTTTCTTTCACAATTCACAGTGGCAACACTCGTAAAAGGAAATGTTGTCAGACTACAAAAACTACTTGTTCTTTATGTTTGCGATGCCTGCTTTACAGGCATTTGAAACACTGAATGGTCTTTTTTCAGCATAACACGGCTAGCCCTCACAGACTGTACCAAGAACTCTATTTGCTCCAGCACAACCTTCAGAGAACACACTGTTTGTTTTCAGTGGCCAATAACAGTAACAGTGGGCCAAAAAAAGTATTCATCAAGTTGATTTTGGTGTCTAATTCATGACAGAATACGTTTCAACAACAGAAGTATCGAGGCCCATAAAGAAGTAGAAAATCTAAAAACAAGATAAAATGTTTTTATATGCTAGACTGGCTATGGAATTCAGGAAAATAATTTGTATAAAACAAAATGGTTACTTTCACAATTGCCTCAAGCTAGCAAAAGATAATGCCAGGATTGAAGCTGGATGTCGCAACCATGTTTGCGTGGGTTGAAGTCCCAGCACAAGCGTGAAAAGAAAACACGAGGCGGATACTTGAGAGTCAAGACCCAAGTAGGCGCACCCCCCCCCCTCCCCACCACCAGAGTGTACAGAAGATATAGGGTCGAAACACTTGTCCGACTTGATGATCAGATTACGTCCTGTTGTAACGCTGTGCGTAAATTCCAATCATATCAGATATCGACTTCATGCAGGGAGATATACGTTTCAAGGTCTATCGAAATTAACTTTTTCTATCCACAATCCGATGTCTCAAAGAATATCACCACCAAACTACATATATTTGTAAATAGATGTCTCCGACGGATCCTCTTATAAGATGGCCAGATGTAATAACAAATATAGAGCTAATGAAAAGATGCGTGCAGCAGCCAATACGAATGGAAATTAAGGTAAGAAGGTGGGAATGGATAGGACATGATGATAGGAAACTCTATACAGAGCGAAACAACAGGAGGCACTCTGATCATTAGAAGTAGTCCCCCGTCGATCAAATGTTTCGACCCCTTAATCTCCTTACTCGGGGGGGGGGGGGTGTCGTGAAATATTCTAATCCACATATATAAATTATCAGGTAAATATAAAGCCTAACAAATAAATTCTAATTAAAAAAAGAGCAATGGTAAAAGAAACAGTGCTGTCACAATGACTGTACTTGAAATCCCCTTTGTTTTATGCTTTGTCTGCAAATTGTAACGTTTCCACGTTAAATATAAGCCACTGCATAAATACAAGCGTTTCCAAAACACATTAAAACGGGTATTGCATTTCTAAGAAAAACATTGAGAGGCACACTGCGTAATGACCTAAATTAAGCCTAACATTAATTATACTACGTTACCAAAACGAACGAACAGATGGACTCAAATAGAAAGAGAGAGGGGCGAATGAAAATCAGGAACGCATGCAACACTAAACACGTGTCTCGCTATTAATGCCACCCCAACACGCGTCGCGCGATACACAATTACTACTATCACGCGTGTAAGGCCACATGCACTAACTTTTTTTTCAGACGGACAGTGATAAAAACACAAACCTTCCCAGAGTTAGGTTTTAAAATCCTGGAAAACGCTTATTAGAAAAGATAACATTAGATGGGTTTACGTTTGAAAACATTACAGTACCCAGACAGCACATCTTCGAAACAGGAGGTAGAAGAAATTGCATATTTTGAACGCAGCCACTTAGCTCGTTTAAATTTGTATATTTGGGTTCCTTAGGGCTTGCTGACAAAGAATATGTAAAACGTTACGCAAATAGTCTAGGAATTAATAAATTATAACCAAAATAAAATAGTGGGGATGCCTGACAGCATGAAATCATTTCTGCTCATAAAATTTTTTTTTTTAACGTGTTTGAAAAAACCTTACGTACGGAAATAGCCTACCATGTTAACTCCAAATTGATTGGAGCGCAACAAATATAAGACTAAACACGATTGGTCGGACTATAAATACTATCTTTCGTTGTCAAGGGAAACGGGAGTAGGAGTATTTTTTGAAAAGATGTGTGGACAGGGTTTCATTGGTTAGAGCTGCGAATATACACAATTCAGAGCGTTAGTTCGAGACCACTAGTTCAAATAAGCTTGATGAAGCAACAGTGCGTTGAAGCCAGCTCATATTTTTGCTAAATAAAAGCCTGGAACATAAGCAGATGGGAATTTGTGCCAGTATTTGTGCCAGAATTCATTGCTAGTCAACGTATCTGTGTATTTCCATGAATTGTGGTAGGTTTGAAATATTCAATATCTTTTAATGAAAATTGAATGTAAATTGTTAATTTATGCCTGTATATATGTGTAGTTCAGTAGTGAACATGATGTAAAGCCTATAATGCTTCAGCCTGAACAGAAGGTGTCGGAGGAAAGTAAAACTGCATGGAATGGCCAAACAGTACACTGACACCTAGATTATTGATTAGACAGAAATAATGCTGGAATTGCAGAGGCGTAGTAACCATTAGGGAGGGAAATGCTGGTATAAAGTATTTCAGATGAAGCTGACAGTTGGCCTAACGCTCTGAACTCAATGTTTGTGATGTATTGTGCTCAGTGTAGAACTAGAGTATCAATTAGTTATGAAGTAGAAGGTACATCCTTCTTGTTTTCAGGGACTGTGGTCTTAACGTTATTGAGCAGCACCTGGTCAGAGCTTTGCTGAATCCAGAGTCGGACAGCATACTCCTTGGTCCATTTAGCTATCAGTGAGGTGTCTCCAGAGCCCAGGGGAGAAATCGAGCAGAGGAGTCTTTTCCTGCCGCCATCACGCAAGATAAGCTGATGTGGCCAGCTGAGCTCAACATTATGTACCCCCATCTTAAAATGACAGTGTAAAATACAATTAAGAGGGGAATTTAATTGTTTTAATATCAGGAACTGAGAACATCTCCAATACTAGTTCCAATAAAGACAAACTATTGAAGTCATGATGACAAATACCAACAGAGCTTGAACAAAACAAAACCAGTATTACCTCATATTACTACTACACAACTGACACACATAGGATACTATTAAAAATATATGTCACTACAAGATTCATATTAATAAATTCTGTACATATAACTTGTAATTAAAATTGATTGTGATTCCTGGTTCCTTTGTATTTGAATCAGGACACATATACATTCATGACAGCAATGAATACATATTGTTATTTGAAAAGTTATCAGTGACTCCTTTAAGATATCCTCGTAGAGTGTTTTATGTATGTGAGTGTCACAGTGTTGTCAAGTGTAGTGGAATAAATTAAATTGTTTATCTGTCTGTTGTTGTTTTGACTTACACTTCATCATACACATACCCTAGACATATAACGTAGTCATCACACTATTCCAGAATAATTCTGACTGAGGTATACATATGTGGCAGCAAGTAAGGTTATATATAATACACTACTCTTATTAGATATATATACCTTCACAGCTGATCTCAGTCAGTACACTAAGTCCCCTATAAATATTTATAACATCCCACTTTACCACATATATTGGGGTCTCGCTCTTGGGATTTTGAATCTTTACCTATTAAAAATAGTGGGGGTAATTCACTTCAGGGAATATAAGAATTAAAAGGTATCCTTGGGTGGAATTAAATAAGGTTGAGCTCACGGTGCCTGTGTTGTCCATTAGATATATATTTAGAGATTGAATTGTTGGTTAGACATTGTATAAATTTACCTGATAGACAATGGCGGACCTGGCCAAATTTCGATCTGCTGCTGTTCAGACTGCAAAAGAGTTAGGATTAGATGGGCAAGTTATGGTTGCCTATGTCACTACGGAATGTGACAAATTTATTGAACGCGAAGAAAGAAGGTTTGAAGCCGAAAGAAAGTTAGAGGCTGAAAATGAAATTAAGAAGTTACAATTTGAGGCTGAGGCTGAGACTAAGAGGTTGCAGGCTGAGGCTGAGACTAAGAGGTTGCAGATTGAGGCTGAGGCTAAGAAATTGGAAGCAGAAGAAAGAAGATTGACTGCAGAAAGGGAAGAGAAGAAATTAGCTGCAGAAAGGGAAGAGAAGAAATTAGCTGCAGAAAGGGAAGAGAAGAAATTAGCTGCAGAAAGGGAAGAGAAGAAATTAGCTGCAGAAAGGGAAGCAGAAGAAAGAAGATTGACTGCAGAGAGGGAAGCAGAAAAGGAGGAGAAGAGATTACAAAGGGAACATGAGTTACGACTAAGGGAGTTTGAGTTTCAGGGCCATGCTCCTGAAAATGGTGCCAGTCCCTTTGCCTCTGATGCCACTGCTAGCCAAGGAGCCTCAACCTCAGCTATGAATTTTCATTTAGATCATTTTGTTGAGAAAGACGATGATATAGAGAGCTATCTAAATAGGTATGAACTATTAGCTACCACGTATGGGTTAGAGAGAGAAAGGTGGAGCTTAAAGTTATCTCAAGGACTTCGTGGGGCAGCTTATGAAGTTTTTGCAAAAATGAGCAGAGGTGATCAGGAAAATTATGACATGCTAAAGCAGGCTCTTTTGTTAAGATATGAAAAGAATGCAGAATTTTATAGGAAAAAATTTAGGAATGCTAAACTACTGTCAGGTGAAACCTATCACCAGTTCTCTGCACGAATAGAGACATACTTGGAGAAATGGACTTCTCTGGGGAAAACCCAAGATCTTAAGGAAATGGTCCTTATAGAGCAATTAAGAGAGTCCATGGCTCCAGACCTGAGAAAGTTTCTCATGGAACAAGGTGCAGAGAGGCTGGGTGAGTTGCTAAATGTTGCTGAAAGGTATCAAGCAGCTCAAGCAGAGGTAACAGGTAATAAAAAGAAACAAGTGGATAACTTTAGGGCACCACAGAACTTTAATAAATTTGATCCTAGGGATCAAAACAAAGGTAAGCACCAGTTTGATAGGCCACGGTATGAAAATAAAAATAAATTCCCACAATTCGATGAAAGGAAATATGATGAAAGAAAATCTTTCAACCAAGGAAAAAGGTGGTGTAAAAATTGTCAGATGGACAATCATGACACTGACCGTTGCAGAAGGAAACCTGTGTATATGGCAACCCTTCAGGTCAGGTCGACCTCAAGACAGGAGGAGGATATTATGTTGGATACCACTCCAGAAGAGATGAGGAAGGCACAGGCTGGGGATAAAACACTCAAGCCTTGTTTCAGAAAATTGTCAACTTGTCATACAACTCCAGGCAAGGGAGATTTTTACATGAAAAACAAGTTGATGTATAGGAAGACTGGAGCTAGATCCAAAGGTCAGGGACAGCTGGTACTTCCTAAAAGATATAGGGCAGACTTAATAAGGAGCCTACATGTGAAACCAGATGGGGACCATGAGAAGATAGGTACCATCATTCAAAAGGTGGCTCACAATTATTATTGGCCCAAAGCAAGATGGGACATTGAGAATTTTGTAGAAAGGTGTAGCATAGCACATGAGGGAACACCCACAAGTGGGAACATTGATCAGGACCTGGACACGCCACGGGGCAAAATTAGGCCTGATAATAAAAAGAAAAATAGATTTGATAAAGTGGACCAAATGGAATGGGAAGCCCCTTTTCACGGACAAGCTTCACTTAACTGTTTTACAATGGCCACTATGCGGAGAGTGCAAAAAGATGTCTTACCCCAGGATAAGCCGAAAATCCCTCAATCGGACTTAAACAAACTGGAGGAAGAGGATGTAGAGAGGAAATCTCTCATCAAGAATTTTAAGTGGGGAGAAAGCCCCAAAAGAAAAATTGGTAGCGGTCGTTTTGTGAATGATAATTCTGGGAGGAAAAATCATCACTATAAAGCTTCGAGTGGAAGAGACCATACCGGTGCATGGACAAATAGGTCCACAAAATTAAAGGTCCATATGTAGCTTTGTTAAGAACGTGGACTGATGAAAAGGCAGAGGAAAACATTACATCTTCATACCAATATGTGAATGAGCTGACCACTCGTTTAAAAACTGGCTGGAAACTTGCCAATGAAAATTTGAAACAAGCCAGGAAGAAACATGCTGCCTATTATAACAGGAAGGCGAAAGACAGAAATTTGGCTGTGGGAGAGAAAGTACTGCTTCTTTTGCCCGGGAGTCAGAATAAGTTACAAATTGGATGGCAGGGTCCATATACAGTTTTAGAGAAGGTGTCTAGAACAAATTATAAGATAGATAAGAAGGGGAAAGAAAAAATCTATCATGTGAATCTCCTGAAGAAATATTTGGAAAGAGAACATCAGGAAGAGACACACTTGTTGACCTTGTCCATCGCCATGGAGATGAAAAAGGAACCACTTTCATCATTTGAATATCCATTACACCCCTGTGAGACAGCAGCACAGGTGAAAATCAGTACACATTTAACGAAAACTCAGAAAGAGAGAGTGCAACAGGTTCTAAATAATCATGCAGAGGTGTTAACAGACCGACCAGGGCATACAAACCTATTGGAATATGATATGAAACTGATAGACCCCACACCTGTCTGTATGAAACCATATTCGATTCCGTTTGCTAAGGAGAAAGCTTTGAAGGAAGAGATAGACTATCTGTTGAAGGAAGGAATTATTTCGCACAGTGAATCTTCGTATAGTTCCGGTGTTGTACTCTTAAGGAAGCCCTCTGGAGAACATAGACTCTGTATAGATTACAGGAGACTGAATGCTATTACAGAAGGACAGGTGGATCCATTGCCGGATACAAATCAGCTGTTTGCCAGACTAAATAAAGCTAAATATTTCTCAAAAGTGGATCTGAGTAAAGGATACTATCAGATTCCAGTAAAGCCTGAGGTTAGACCATACCTAGCTTTTAGTACCTCAGAAGGACACTATGAGTTTAATAGATTGCCATTTGGATTGAAGAATGCGCCTAGTGTCTTCTCTAGAATGATGAGAAAATTGTTGGATGTAAACATTTCGGAGGAACGTAATGAATCCCTGAGTTGCCTCTTTGATTGAGGATATTCCGAATGTTTCATACAGGATAATAAGAAGATTATGGGATCCACTACGAAAACTCTGCTATCACCAGGTATATGTTATCTCCTCATAACGTACATTTTGAGGAAAATATAATGTTCTCTGGACATGTCATTGCGCAGACTCAGAGAAGAGAAATGGTGAATACGGGTTGCGAAGCAGCATTAAGACAAGCACTCACACTTGCGGCTGTTCAGTAACATAACCGAAATATATTATTGGTTGTAGAAGTCTGAGGCAGATTTCATGAGTAGTGCCTACTCTGAATGGACCCAACTACATAAAACCATGATAGCACCACAGCAGAGTAAAGTCAAGTTGACTTACATTTATCTATGTGTATATAGAATAAAGGACTGACATGGGATGTCTGTTTTAAGAGGGGAGGTGTCGTGAAATATTCTAATCCACATATATAAATTATCAGGTAAATATAAAGCCTAACAAATAAATTCTAATAAAGAAAAGAGCAATGGTAAAAGAAACAGTGCTGTCACAATGACTGTACTCGAAATCCCCTTTGTTTTATGCTTCGTCTGCAAATTGTAACGTTTCCACGTTAAATATAAGCCACTGCATAAATACAAGCGTTTCCAAAACACATTAAAACGGGTATTGCATTTCTAAGAAAAACATTGAGAGGCACACTGCGTAATGACCTAAATTAATCCTAACATTAATTATACTACGTTACCAAAACGAACGAACAGATGGACTCAAATAGAAAGAGCGAGGGGCGAATGAAAATCAGGAACGCATGCAACACTAAACACGTGTCTCGCTATTAATGCCACCCCAACACGCGTCGCGCGATACACAATTACTACTATCACGCGTGTAAGGCCACATGCACTAACTTTTTTTCAGACGGACAGTGATAAAAACACTAACCTTCCCAGAGTTAGGTTTTAAAATCCTGAAAAACGCTTATTAGAAAAGATAACATTAGATGGGTTTACGTTTGAAAACATTACAGTACCCAGACAGCACATCTTCGAAACAGGAGGTAGAAGAAATTGCATATTTTGAACGCAGCCACTTAGCTCTTTTAAATTTGTATATTTGGGTTCCTTAGGGCTTGCTGACAAAGAATATGTAAAACGTTACGCAAATAGTCTAGGAATTAATAAATTATAACCAAAATAAAATAGTGGGGATGCCTGACAGCATGAAATCATTTCTGCTCATAAAATTTTTTTTTAACGTGTTTGAAAAAACCTTACGTACGGAAATAGCCTACCATGTTAACTCCAAATTGATTGGAGCGCAACAAATATAAGACTAAACACGATTGGTCGGACTATAAATACTATCTTTCGTTGTTATGGGAAACGGGAGTAGGAGTATTTTTTGAAAAGATTGTCGACAGTGGTTTCATTGGTTAGAGCTGCGAATATACACAATTCAGAGCGTTAGTTCGAGACCACTAGTTCAAATAAGCTTGATAAAGCAACAGTGCGTTGAAGCCAGCTCATATTTTTGCTAAATAAAAGCCTGGAACATAAGCAGATGGGAATTTGTGCCAGTATTTGTGCCAGAATTCATTGCTAGTCAACGTATCTGTGTATTTCCATGAATTGTGGTAAGCTTGAAATATTCAATATCTTTTAATGAAAATTGAATGTAAATTGTTAATTTATGCCTGTATATATGTGTAGTTCAGTAGCGAACATGATGTAAAGCCTATAATGCTCCAGCCTGAACAGAAGGTGTCGGAGGAAAGTAAAACGGCATGGAATGGCCAAACAGTACACTGACACCTAGATTATTGATTAGACAGAAATAATGCTGGAATTGCAGAGGCGTAGTAACCATTAGGGAGGGAAATACTGGTATAAAGTATTTCAGATGAAGCTGACAGTTGGCCTAACGCTCTGAACTCAATGTTTGTGATGTATTGTGCTCAGTGTAGAACTAGAGTATCAATTAGTTATGAAGTAGAAGGTACATCCTTCTTGTTTTCAGGGACTGTGGTCTTAACGTTATTGAGCAGCACCTGGTCAGAGCTTTGCTGAATCCAGAGTCGGACAGCATACTCCTTGGTCCATTTAGCTATCAGTGAGGTGTCTCCAGAGCCCAGGGGAGAAATCGAGCAGAGGAGCCTTTTCCTGCCGCCATCACGCAAGATAAGCTGATGTGGCCAGCTGAGCTCAACATTATGTACCCCCATCTTAAAATGACAGTGTAAAATACAATTAAGAGGGGAATTTAATTGTTTTAATATCAGGAACTGAGAACATCTCCAATACTAGTTCCAATAAAGACAAACTATTGAAGTCATGATGACAAATACCAACAGAGCTTGAACAAAACAAAACCAGTATTACCTCATATTACTACTACACAACTGACACACATAGGATACTATTAAAAATAGATGTCACTACAAGATTCATATTAATAAATTCTGTACATATATCTTGTAATTAAAATTGATTGTGACTCCTGGTTCCTTTGTATTTGAATCAGGACACATATACCTTCATGACAGCACTGAATACATATTGTTATTTGAAAAGTTATCAGTGACTCCTTTAAGATATCCTCGTAGAGTGTTTTATGTATGTGAGTGTCACAGTGTTGTCAAGTGTAGTGGAATAAATTAAATTGTTTATCTGTCTGTTGTTGTTTTGACTTACACTTCATCATACACATACCCTAGACATATAACGTAGTCATCACACTATTCCAGAATAATTCTGACTGAGGTATACATATGTGGCAGCAAGTAAGGTTATATATAATACACTACTCTTATTAGATATATATACCTTCACAGCTGATCTCAGTCAGTACACTAAGTCCCCTATAAATATTTATAACATCCCACTTCACCACAGGGGGGGGGGCACTTAGGTCAAGACTCCCAAGTGTCAGCCTCCTGTTGTCTAGTGCAGAGAACTGAACCCACTCCACCTCTGTTGCAGCTTTCAAATTCATTCCTATTTCCTGCCAGCTGGAGGCAATTGTGAAAGTAGCCCCTATGTTGAAAAAAATTACTGTCTCGAGTTCCATAGACCTTTGCGGTTGTTCAACAGCCAGCACGATGCCTTTTCTGCAGTTTCGCCGAGCCTCTTAAGTGCTCTTGTTCTTGGCTGTCGCCCCAACCCCAACAGTTTCAGTAGATCATACACTGAGGCCGCCGTGAGACCTCTTGCACCCACCTCCATAGCCATGACCCTTGCAGTGAACCCATCACGTCTCAAGTCCGCAGCCAGATCATTATGCTTGGCTACTTTGAACGAGTGTTGCTCGTCCAATCTGGTTTCAAATGGCATGATCAGCTCAATCATTATAATCTGGTGCGATGATGAGGAACGCAGCACTATATCTGGCCGTCTTCTGATACTCTCTGGATGTGCCCCTAGCCCAGGTAGGTCTACTGCCATCTCCCAGTCATTTGCACAGCCAAGAAGAGATGGTAAACTGCTACTTGGCTTGGAATGTGCTGACTTTCCTGCTCTCAGAAAGTATGTATTTTCAGTGCTTGGTCTGACTTTGCTGTACGCCTTCACCCGAGCCAGGTCTACTGTAGCAGCCAGCTCATTTAGTACTTTGTTGTGGCGCCATGTGTATCGCCCTTGCCCTAATGCCACCTTGCAAGCTGAGAGCACATGTTCAAGTGTCTGCCTCTCTTGGCACAGAGGGCACTGAACATCATCAGATTTTCTCCATCTCACAAGGTTTGTGAACGATGGCAGGAGCTCATATATTGATCTGATAATGAAGCCGAGTCTAAGAGGTGCCATATGCCATGTTATCATTCCATGTCAAGGACCTTTGCAGGTCTCCTTCCCATGTAGTCCATTGGCCTTGTTGGGCCTGCTGCACCGCTTTTAGCATCCTCTTATCATTCTCAGCTCCTCGTATCTTCTGAATGACCAAATCTGTGCGTTCCCTGTTTGATGCCTTGGACCACCAGCGGATGTCACCAAGGCTTCTCAGAAGAGAACAATCAAGCATTGCAAGGGGTGCCCTTGACTGGAACCCACAAGAGAAAAAAAGAGTGGGGAGGCCAATGAGAACTTGGAGAAGAACAGTGGAAGAGGAGGCTAAGGAATTTGGAATGACTTGGGCACAGCTGAAAAAGACAGCCCAGAATAGAAATCGATGAAGAGCAACTGTTTCAGCCCTATGTTCCACGGGAAATGGACAGGAATGATGATAAGGCTCCACAATCCGATGGCGCGCCACAATAAAGTACATTATTCTCACAAAGGCCGTCTGTTATGCGCGTTTCATTACAATCAGACATCCCCATAAAATAAAGATAGTAATCTCTACAGATGCCCTCTCAGTAACAACAGTCCTGAAGAGCCAACATGCTTAGGGGTTAAAAGATCTGATAATTGAAAGCCTGGCCAAATGCTTCAAAAAGTGCACAGTACTTTGGATACCAGCCTATTGCAATATTCCATGGTGTTGAGAACTCCGCTCCCCACAGTTATTACTAACTTAGTCGTTCCCCTTCTACCGTGAGGTGTAGAGGTTTGGCGGAGAGAGAGCGCCAGACCATCCTTTCGGCTGTCTTCCTCCTGGCCTGGTTCCATTCTAGTCCTCGGTCCTTCAAAGATTATGTAATGTTGTCCTCACTGCGGACTCTGGGTCGTCCTCGGGGTCTGGATCCTTGGCTCTTTGTTTCCCATGCTTGTCGTGGTAGCCGATCTTCTCCCATTCTGCAGACATGGCCAAACCATCTTAGTTGGGACTGTTCTACTTAGGTCTGCAGGGGGTGGGATTTAAGGCCTTGACGTATCGTCTGGTTGCGTACCATGTCTCTTCTTGTTACTTCAACCACCTTCCTCAGATACCTCATTTCTGAGGTTTGGATCTGGCTTTTGTGGGTAAATTTCTGCAACGGCTAACTGTGATCACAGTGAAGCATCAACGCAAGCATTGCCAACGAAGAAAGATTTTGGTATAGAGTGCACTCAGATTAATTGAGGAGAAGGTAGATTGTGTAAGAACATGTATACATAAGCAGCGACTAAAGTGATTAGCAGTGGTGCTGACAAGGACAAGTCAGCGGGATTGTGTTTGTGTAGCAACAGTTCTTCATTTCAGGGATTTCCAGCAAAGATTAATAAATTTACACCCACCCAAAAATTGTGAGAGCGTGGACAATATGGGTTTTTTCGGGAGTGTTCCAAACAATATTTTTTACTAACCCTTGGGTTGAGTGTCTCGGACATTTGATACCTGCATATTATTGAGTTTTTCGTTGTCGTGATAGATTTCATGCTTATGTTACCATAGTTTTCTCGACGGTTGTTTATAAAATATATATTTCGTTACGGATCAGATTTCCTTTCCTTTCTGTACGTGTACTCTTTAACACGTACTCGTACTGTTGTATGAGGATACATTGTAGTGTAATACAACCTCATCTCCTAAGTAGAACAAGAGGCAGTGTGGCAGTAGTTGAATAAAAGGTTACTGAGTGGCGAGGGGAGAGTCAGTATAGGTTCTCACCCTGGATAGCTAGCTATAAGTCACACTATCCACTACCAACACCATTTCTCGTCTATAATCTCAGATCTCTCTCATATTTCGTTATGTCTCTGACATCACACGGACTTGGTTCTCGTCAGACAGACTCTTACATAACCTACTCGTGGCAAATTGGTGGCATCGTCTCCAGGAGGAATTCTGGGTTCTTGCACAAGATTCATAGTTGTTTCTGGTTGAGTGAGTTCTCTGAGAATAGATTCTTTTCCTCTAAAACCACTAGACCTAGAGCTATAAATCGGATGTGTTATAGTTTATTTCCACAGCTAGTATTACATGCATACACACAGGTAGCTGTTGATGTGAAGATTGGTGAAACATAGTTGGGTTATTGCATTTTTTTCCAGGAAGGTAATTTCAGGTTGTAGTTTTATCTGTTTTATCTAGGGAGCAACATTGACAAAGGAGGGGGAACTGCTGGAGACGTCTGCTCAAAGATAAATAAAGTCAGATTTCCTTTAATCCCCTTCGACCAATATTGAACTCCTCAGCGATATCCAGAGGGAACAAAATTAGAATCTTTAACTCAAATGTCAAGTCAGTCTTGCTGTATGGCTCCGAGACATGGCATGTCTCAAAGAGTACCACCGCCAAGCTACAGACATTTGTAAATAGATGTCTCCGATGGATCCTTCTTATAAGATGGCCAGATGTAATAACAAATAAAGAGCTAAGGAAAAGATGCGGACAACAGCCAATACAGACATAAATTAAGGTAAGAAAGTGGGGATGGATGAGACATACACTCAGAAGAGAAAAGTCAAGCATGGCCAGAGTTGCTTTGACTGGAACCCACAGGAGAAATGAAGAGTCTGGAGGCCAAATAGAACTTAGAGAAGAACTGTTGAAGAGGAGGCTAGAAAAATTGGAATGACTTGGGCACAGATCAAAAAGACAGTCCAGAATAGACATCGATGGAGAACAACTGTTTCTGCCCTATGTTCGACAGGGAACGAAAAGGAATGATGATCATTCTATAATCCCGTGTCCAAGGTGTACAGCATAACCATAATCTTTAAAGCTTAGGGTACCGTGTTTTAATAACGTGGAGAGAATAATGTACAATGCTTCTATACCCGTAGAAAATATTATAGAGAAGTTATATGATATGGATTGTTTGGAGTCTTATTTAACTTGGAGTCAGTTCTATCCACAAAACATTATCTAACCGCGCATTTGTGAGAAAATTTTATTTTATTCTAGACCGTGTTGATCCCCACGTCTCGCAGGATAGAAAGACAAGTCCACTTCGACCTCAAGCAAACCATAACAGACAAGAAAGGTGAGGATGTCTGTGCAGGTTTGGTAATGTCACAAGAAATTGACAGTTCAACAACATGTAGTGTAAGAAGTTGACCTATATGAGAAGTTCCTGGGAAGCGATTCGCAATTTCGTTTCCCAGCTAGCGGGCGCTGGCTGACGCGGTCTTGAAAGACTGCGCGTGGTGTTCCCGGTGACGGGCCTTCCTAGATCTTCGGATAGCGAGGCAGTGGTTTAGTGTTGTGTTTGGTTCTTGTGTCTGTAAAGCGCAGCCACCACGGTCGTGATGTAAGCAAGCCGTCGCATCTTCCCGAAAAAAAGCCTTGCTCTTGCAATGAGCCGTGGGCCGGCAGTCAGTAAGATGGTGTCGCTTCCGGCACGTCCTGTCCTACTAGATGAACATCTTGTCGGCAGGCGGCCAGTGGTTCTCGCAAGAATGAAATCGCCGAGCCCGTCGGGATCCACTCTACACAGAGCGCTGTTTCCTTCCCCGCACGAGAGGTCGAAGAAGACGCACGTCTGTCCGGACACTTGTCTGTTCATCTGCCAGTAGCCATATGCTTGTCTCAAAGATTGAGCCATCTGTGTCTTAGTTCACTCTGTCTCACGGTGAAACTGTGAATGCCTCATTAAATAGGTTGAGGTTGCTTTGATTACACTGTCACGGGTTGCCTCCCCTGCTTTGCAGTATTGGTTCAACAGTGGCGAAAACTCAAAGTAATTGAAGTTGGTCTTTAAAGGTGTCTACCTTTGCACAAGATTACTCGTGCCAGATGTGTAAATAGAAAAGTAATGACACCTCTATCTCAACGAGGCATTCACAAGATATTTTTAACAATCGAAAACAATGCTGCATTGGCTGAGCACGTTAATTCTATGATCCGCCGACAACTTTTGTGAAAGATTAAACAATTATTAATTTCAGCTTGTTAAGACCCCACCCTGATTTACTCAGTGAAATTATTATTATTCTGGTGTAGCTCTGTTTAGATTGTGTTTAGTAAATTGACTGAGACAAACATGCAGTGCATTTAAAATGATTGAATCGAAGTTAAATTTGTATATTAATTAATAACTAATTTAATTATCATTTAGTTTTAACACGGCTTAAAATAATTGAATACATTAAAAGAAAATGTTCATCATTGAATGATAGTAGATTTTATGAAAAATGTTCACTTTAGAAGCTTATTGGTTTCACTTAACTGCCAATAGTAGTTTCTGCTCCCGTTGATTGGTTCTGTGCAGTTAGATCACTGGAGCTCTCACGTCTCTGGTGAAGATTAAAGGTGCAGCACGTTTCAAGTACAATCAAGAAGTAACTGCTAAGCTGGTCCCGCGTGTCTACGTTAGTCCACTTCTACCCTCACTTTGTTCCAGAGATGGTACCCTCACTGGTACCACCACTAACATCTATGGTAATATAATAGAAACGAAACGATTTCAAAATATTCCTGACATGGACAGATTTTGAACAAAAGGCAGTCTCCCATATATGGCATGAAACTATCCAATCCCTTATGTACGAACTCACAAACACGTCGGTAAACTCTCTCAGTAATGTGTGTAAGCTATAACAACATATTACTATCTGAAGTAATCTTGTCACAACAAGTAGGACAGGAAGTAGTTAAGTCATACTTGTCTGTCCAAAACGTGTCACCCAGACAAGTAATCTCTAATCTGTCGCGTACCCTGGGCATATCAGCAACTAGACATATACGATGGCGATTTTAGTGTTACTCGGTAGCGCACAAGTTGGGTACGCGAGAATATGCCTGTCGTTTTAATCTTGCATCACATGTCTACTATCTTCAGCAAGGATTTTCAAGTAAACAGACAAGACGGAATATACTAAAGGGTGTACAAGAATGAAAATACCAAATATCTGATACACATAGCAGAGAAAGAAAGAAAGTGCGAAATTGAAATCACGCAATAAAAATCAGTTAAAAAATGTACTTTAAACCCTTTAACGAGGTGTGGCAATTCTAGAGCTAATACATGCTTACCAAGCTCCGACCCTCGCGGACAAAGCGCTTTTATTATTCGAAAAGGAAATGTGGTATATCTGTGGTAAAGTGGGATGATATAAATATTTATAGGGGACTTAGTGTACTGACTGAGATCAGCTGTGAAGGTATCTGTATCTAATAGGTGTAGTGTTTTACAGATAACCTTACTTGCTACCACATTATACCTCAGTCAGAATTATTCTGGAATATTGTGATGACTACGTTAAATGTCTAGGGTTATGTAAATGATGAAGTGTAAGTCACAACAACAACAGACAGATAAACAATTTAATTTATTCCACCACACTTGACAACACTGTGACACTCACACACATGTAACACTCTATAAG
This sequence comes from Oreohelix idahoensis, assembly GCA_024509875.1. Classification (NCBI taxonomy): domain Eukaryota; kingdom Metazoa; phylum Mollusca; class Gastropoda; order Stylommatophora; family Oreohelicidae; genus Oreohelix; species Oreohelix idahoensis. Next base: position 122,586 of record JAMPIV010011449.1, on the reverse strand, counting down.
ACTATCTTAAATGAGTCACTGGTAAATTTTCAAATATATATGTATTAATTACTTTCACTAATATATATCCTGATTCAACTGCAAAGTGAACCAGGAATCACAATCAATTGTAATCACAATTTATATATACATAATTTATAAATATGAACCTTGTAGTGACATATTTTATTAATATTATCCTATGTGTGTCAGTTGTGTAGTAGTACTATGAGGTAATACTGGTTTTGTTTTTCAAGCTATGTTGTTATTTGTCATCATGACTTCAAGTGTTTGTTTATCTGGGAAATAGTATGGGGGAAAAGTTCACAGTTCCTGTCAATTTAAACAAGGTATTGTCCCTCTTTTTACTAAAATGTCAATTTTTGAGGGGACACATAATGTTGAGCTCCACTGGCCACAGAGGCTTAACTTTCGTGATGGTGGCAGGAAAAGACTCCTCTGCTCGATTGCTCCCCTGTGTTCTGGAGACACCTCACTAGTCGCTATCTGGACCCAGGAGTATGCTGTCAGCCTCCAGTTTCAGCAAAGCTCAGACCAGGTGCTGCTCAATAACTTTAGGACCACAGTCCCTGAAACAAGAAGGTTGTACCTCCTACTTCATAACTAATTTATAATCTATTTCCAGACAGAACACAATACATAACAAACACTGAGTTCAGAGCGGTAGGCCAACTGTCAGCTTCATCTGAAACAATTGACATCAGTATACTCCTCCCTAATGGTTACTACGCCTCTGCAATTCCAGCATTATTTCTTTCTAGTCAATAAGATAGGTGTCAGTGTACTGTTTGGCAATTCCATGTAGTTTTATTTTCCTCCGACACCTTCTGTTCAGGTTGGAGCACTATATAGGCTTTGCCTCATGTTCGCTACTGAACCACACACATATACAGACATAAATTATCAATTTACATTCAATTTTCATTAAAAAGATATCAAATATTTTAAGCTTACCACAATTCATGGAAATAATACAGAATTACGTTGACTGGCAATGAATAGGCACAAAATCCGACCTGTCACTGTCTCAGGCTTTTATTTAGAAAAATATAAGCTGAATCTCAACGCACTGTTGCTTTAGAAAGTTTATTTGAAAATGTGGTGCTGACCTGACGCTCCTAATTGACTATATTGGCGGGTCTAACCAATCGAGCCATGTTTACACAAGCGTTTGAAAAAAAGTACCCTTCCTTCCGTCTCCCCTAACAACAAAAGATAGTATTTGTAGCCCGACTAATCGTGTTTAGCCTTACATTTACTTCTATCCAATCAAATAGGATTTAACATGGGGACCTATTTCCCGTACAATGGTGGTTTTAAAATCTGCTACTGAGCGATTCTGATTTTGGTGTTGTCTGACAACCTTACTATTTCTTTTGGCTATAATTTGTTAATTCCTAGACTATTTGCGTAACACTTAACATGTTATTTGTCAGCAAGTCCTAAGGAACCCAAATATACAAATTTAAAGGAGCTAAGTGGCTGCGTTCAAAATATGCATTTTCTTCTAGGATAGTCATGCTGTTGCCACCTCCTCACGTCCAAACTTTATGGTGTCTGGGTACTGTCATACTAATGTCAGGATTTCAGACATAAAACAGTAGAATGTCAGGTTTCCTAATATGCGTTTTGTAAGTTTTAAAACCGAACTCTCGTATGGGTAGGGTTTTTTATCACTGTCGATTTGAAAAAAGCTAGTGCTTGTGGCCTTACACGCGTGATGGTAGTAATTGTATAGCGAGACGCGTGTTTAGTGTTGCATGCGTTCCTGCTTTCAGCCCTCCCTTCTCTCTATCCTAATTCCATCTGTCTTTCGTTTATGGTAACGTAGTGTATAAAATGACATGAATGGAATTTTAAATATAGGTCAGCTTGCGTATCTCAAGGTTTTTCTTAGAAAGGCAGTACACGTTTTATCGTAGAAAGCGTGTATTGAAGCAGTAGGCTTTTACTATCAACGTGAAACGTTACAATTTGCAGACGAATTTGAAAACAAGGGGGTTTTCGAGTACAGTCATTGTGACAGCACTGTTCTTTACCATTCTTCTTTCCTTTTATTGAAGTTATTTGTTAGGCTTTATATTTACTTTTAATTTATATATGTGGATTAGAATTTCACACGACAAATTCTCCCCGTTTAAAACAGACGTTATATGTCAGTCTATAATTCTGTATACACATAGAGAAATTTATTATTATTTCTGGAGTTTAGGGTGATTCTCATCACACGGATGGCGGCTTAAAAAATCCGCTCCCAGATTTGTTTTTCCACTTATATACTCTATGCTAAACTCAAATGGCTGCATCAGTAATGACCAACGGAGTAATCTAGAATTTTCATGTCTAGCCTGCGCTAGAAACGACAAGGGTTTGTGATCCGTTTGCAACTTAAATGCCTTCCCATACAGATAAATATTGAATTTCTTTATCGCCCATATTACTGCAAGACATTCTTTTTCGCTAGTTGAGTAGTTGGTTTCAGCTTTATTCAACTTTCTGCTAGCATATGCCACTGGGCTTAATTCCCCATCCAATGCATCTGATTTCTGTAGCAGAGTTGCACCTAACCCAATATTACTGGCATCCGTCCTTACTATGAATTCTTGACTTAAGTCAGGTAATTTCAAAATAGGTTTACTTGTGAGCTTTTCCTTCAATTCTTGGTAAGCCATTTCACATTGTGGTGTCCATGTAATTCGATCTGGATGTCCTTTACGTGTCAAATCAGTTAACGGTGCACATATGGAATTAAAGTTTTTGATATACTTTTGGTAGAAACCACATAATGAGACAAAGGATCTCACGTCTTTCTTGGTTTGTGGTCTCGGGGCTTTCTTTAGTTTCTCTAAATTCTTTGGGTCAGGGGTCATGTTTCCCTGATAAACTGTGTGTCCCAAGAATTCCAATTCTTTACATCCAACGCAACATTTGGTTGGTCGGGCTGTTAAATTCGCTTCCCTAAGTCGATTAAACAGCATGTTCAGAGAGTCAATGTGTTCCTCAAATGTTTCTGTTGCTATAAGGATATCATCCATGAAATTTGTGATACATGGATTATTCAGAGGGTCCAATAATTTTCTCATCATTCTAGAGAAGACACTAGGCGCATTCTTCAATCCAAATGGCAATCTATTAAACTCATAAGTGTCCTTCTGAGGTACTAAAAGCTAGGTATGGTCTAACCTCAGGCTTTACTGGAATCTGATAGTATCCTTTACTCAGATCCACTTTTGAGAAATATTTAGCTTTATTTAGCCTGGCAAACAACTGATTTGTATCCGGCAATGGATCCACCTGTCCTTCTGTAATAGCATTCAGTCTCCTGTAATCTATACAGAGTCTATGTTCTCCAGAGGGCTTCCTTAAGAGTACAACACCGGAACTATACGAAGATTCACTGTGTGAAATAATTCCTTCCTTCAACAAATAGTCTATCTCTTCCTTCAAAGCTTTCTCCTTAGCAAAAGGAATCGAATAGGGTTTCATACAGACAGGTGTGGGGTCTATCAGTTTCATATCATATTCCAATAAGTTTGTATGCCCTGGTCGGTCTGTTAACACCTCTGCATGATTATCTAGAACCTGTTGCACTCTCTCTTTCTGAGTTTTCGTTAAATGTGTACTGATTTTCACCTGTGCCGCTGTCTCACAGGGGTGTAATGGATATTCAAATGATGAAAGTGGTTCCTTTTTCATCTCCATGGCAATGGACAAGGTCAACAAGTGTGTCTCTTCCTGATGTTCTCTTTCCAAATATTTCTTCAGGAGATTCACATGATAGATTTTTTCTTTCCCCTTCTTATCTATCTTATAATTTGTTCTAGACACCTTCTCTAGAACTGTATATGGACCTTGCCATCCAATTTGTAACTTATTCTGACTACCGGGGAGAAGAAGCAGTACCTTCTCTCCCACAGCCAAATCTCTGTCTTTAGCTTTCCTGTTATAATAGGCAGCATGTTTCTTCCTGGCTTGTTTCAAATTTTCATTGGCAAGTTTCCAGCCAGTTTTTAAACGAGTGGTCAGCTCATTCACATATTGGTATGAGGATGTAATATTTTCCTCTGCCTTTTCATCAGTCCACGTTCTTAACAGAGCTTCGAGTGGACCTTTTATTGGCCTTCCAAACAATAATGTTGCCGGGGCCATACCGGTTGAACTATGGGGTACCTCCCGATAAGCAAAGAGGGCGGCGTGAAGGTACTGGTCCCATGTATCTGGTTTTTCGTGTGCCAACTTTCTCAGGATCGACATCAACGTGCCATTAAATCTTTCCACTTGGCCGTTCCCTTGGGGATGGTACACACTACAATGGAAGTGTTTGGCCTGGAAGATCCTGAAAACTTCTTCTGTTAGTTTCCCCTTGAACTGAGAGCCATTATCAGTCAAGATTTGATTGGGAAAGCCTAACCTTGTGAAAATTGTGAGCAATGCCTCTGCCACATGTTTAGAATCAATCGATGACAGGGCTACCGCCTCTCCCCACATAGAACAAGTGTCCACCAGAGTCAGAATGTAGCTGTTCCTTCTCTTGGTTCGGGTGAGAGGTCCCACAAGATCCACGGCAACTCTCTCAAAGGGTGTTCCCACTATGGGCATTTCCCCCAGAGTTGCTGGTGCAGTCCAATGTTTAGGTGCTACTCGTTGGCACTCTGGACAGGATTTTACATATCGTTTGATATCTTCAGTTATCCCTGGCCAGAAATAGTGACAAGCTATTCGCTGTCCTGTTGCGCTGATCCCCATATGACCACTGAAGGGAATCGCATGCCCTAGTTCCAACACTTTAGTCCTATATGAAGTGGGAAGGACCAGCTGTCCGTGACCATTGGATTCAGATCCAGCCTTCCTATATATCAGTTTGTTCTTCATATAAAATTCTCCCTTGCCTGGAGGTGTATGAGATTTGGGCAACTTCTTGAAACACGGCTTGAGTGTTTTGTCCTCAGCCTGTGCCTTCCTCATCTCATCTGGATGAGTATTTATTGGATTATCCTCCTCCTTTTTAGACTGTGATCTGGTCTGCACTGTTGCCAATATCACAGGTCTCTTGGGATTCCCCAAGAAGACATATCTACACCCCAATATCAGAGGGTAGATTGGCTCATTTATCACTGCTGCTTTTATGATTCCTTCCACATATCGCGTTTTCACCTTTATCCGGGCGACGGGAAGTGTCATGGTAGCTACATCCTTGGTTGCAGTTTGAATCTCCACTGTTTCTGTGGTGTATTGATCGGCCTGCACCAGGTGAGAACTCACAACGGAATCGTAATCTAAACCGGTATCATATAAACACCTTATAGTGACACCATTACAGATGACATCTTCACACACTGGGGGGTGGTATGGTTCCTGTAGTTCTGCAGGTTTGACCTTTTTTTTTCGTTTTTCCCAGATGTCATAGCAGCACAATGAGGAGGTTTCCTTCTACAATGGTCAGTGTCATGATTGTTCATCTTACAATTTTTACACCACCTTTTTCCTTGGTTGAAAGATTTTCTTTCATCATATTTCCTTTCATCGAATTGTGGGGTTTTATTTTTATTGTCATACCGTGGCCTATCAAACTGGTGCTTATCTTTGTTTTGATCTCTAGGATCAAATTTATTAAAGTTCTGTGGTGCCCTAAAATTATCCACCTGTTTCTTTTTATTACCTGATACCTCTGCCTGAGCTGCTTGATACCTTTCAGCAACATTTAGCAACTCACCCAGCCTCTCTGCACCTTGTTCCATGAGAAACTTTCTCAGATCTGGAGCCATGGACTCTCTTAATTGTTCTATAAGGACCATTTCCTTAAGATCTTGGGTTTTCCCCAGAGAAGTCCATTTCTCCAAGTATGTCTCTAACCGTGCAGAGAACTGGTGATAGGTTTCACCTGACAGTAGTTTAGCATTCCTAAATTTTTTCCTATAAAATTCTGCGTTCTTTTCATATCTTAACAAAAGAGCCTGCTTTAGCATGTCATAATTTTCCTGATCACCTCTGCTCATTTTGGCAAAAACTTCATAAGCTGCCCCACGAAGCCCTTGAGATAACTTTAAGCTCCACCTTTCTCTCTCTAACCCATATGTGGTAGCTAATAGTTCATATCTATTTAGATAGCTCTCAATATCATCGTCTTTCTCAACAAAATGATCTAAATGAAAATTCATAGCTGAAGTTGAGGCTCCCTGACTAGCAGTGGCATCAGAGGCAAAGGGACTGGCACCACTTTCAGGAGCATGGCCTTGAAACTCAAACTCCTTTAGTCGTAACTCATGTTCCCTTTGTAATCTCTTCTCCTCCTTTTCTGCTTCCCTCTCTGCAGCCTGTCTTCTTTCCTCGGCTTACCTTTCTGCAGCTAATCTCTTCTCTTTCTGCCTCCAATTTCTTAGCCTCTTTGTCAGCCTCAATCTGCAACCTCTTAGTCTCAGCCTCTAAATTTCTTTCGGCCTCTTTTTCTAATCTTCTTTCTACCCGTTCAATATATTTGTCACATTCAGCAGTGACATAAGCAATCATAATTTGCCCGTCCATTCCTAACTCTTTCGCAGTCTGTACAGCAGCAGATCGAAATTTGGCCAGGTCCGCCATTTTCTAACAGGTAAATTTATATAATGTCTAACTAAACAATACAATCTGATATTACTTATCCAAAGACACCACAGGCACTGAGAGCTCAACGTTATTTATTTTCACCCAAGGATACCTTTTTAATTTCTATTATTACCTGAAGTGAATTACCCCAAATATTTTTAATAGGGAAAAATTCAAAATCCCGAGAGCGAGACCCCAATATATGTGGTAAAGTGGGATGATATAAATATTTATAGGGGACTTAGTGTACTGACTGAGATCAGCTGTGAAGGTATCTGTATCTAATAGGTGTAGTGTTTTACAGATAACCTTACTTGCTACCACATTATACCTCAGTCAGAATTATTCTGGAATATTGTGATGACTACGTTAAATGTCTAGGGTTATGTAAATGATGAAGTGTAAGTCACAACAACAACAGACAGATAAACAATTTAATTTATTCCACCACACTTGACAACACTGTGACACTCACACACATGTAACACTCTATAAGACTATCTTAAATGAGTCACTGGTAAATTTTCAAATATATATGTATTAATTACTTTCACTAATATATATCCTGATTCAACTGCAACGTGAACCAGGAATCACAATCAATTGTAATCACAATTTATATATACATAATTTATAAATATGAACCTTGTAGTGACATATTTTATTAATATTATCCTATGTGTGTCAGTTGTGTAGTAGTACTATGAGGTAATACTGGTTTTGTTTTTCAAGCTATGTTGTTATTTGTCATCATGACTTCAAGTGTTTGTTTATCTGGGAAATAGTATGGGGGAAAAGTTCACAGTTCCTGTCAATTTAAACAAGGTATTGTCCCTCTTTTTACTAAAATGTCAATTTTTGAGGGGACACATAATGTTGAGCTCCACTGGCCACAGAGGCTTAACTTCCGTGATGGTGGCAGAAAAAGACTCCTCTGCTCGATTGCTGCCCTGTGTTCTGGAGACACCTCACTAGTCGCTATCTGGACCCAGGAGTAGGCTGTCAGCTTCCAGTTTCAGCAAAGCTCAGACCAGGTGCTGCTCAATAACTTTAGGACCACAGTCCCTGAAACAAGAAGGTTGTACCTCCTACTTCATAACTAATTTATAATCTATTTCCAGACAGAACACAATACATAACAAACACTGAGTTCAGAGCGGTAGGCCAACTGTCAGCTTCATCTGAAACAATTGACATCAGTATACTCCTACCTAATGGTTACTACGCCTCTGCAATTCCAGCATTATTTCTTTCTAGTCAATAAGATAGGTGTCAGTGTACTGTTTGGCAATTCCATGTAGTTTTATTTTCCTCCGACACCTTCTGTTCAGGTTGGAGCACTATATAGACTTTGCCTCATGTTCGCTAATGAACCACACACATATACAGACATAAATTATCAATTTACATTCAATTTTCATTAAAAAGATATCAAATATTTCAAGCTTACCACAATTCATGGAAATAATACAGAATTACGTTGACTGGCAATGAATAGGCACAAAATCCGACCTGCCACTGTCTCAGGCTTTTATTTAGAAAAATATAAGCTGAATCTCAACGCACTGTTGCTTTAGAAAGTTTATTTGAAAATGTGGTGCTGACCTGACGCTCCTAATTGACTATATTGGCGGGTCTAACCAATCGAGCCATGTTTACACAAGCGTTTGAAAAAAGTACCCTTCCTTCCGTCTCCCCTAACAACAAAAGATAGTATTTGTAGCCCGACTAATCGTGTTTAGCCTTACATTTACTTCTATCCAATCAAATAGGATTTAACATATGGACCTATTTCCCGTACAATGGTGGTTTTAAAATCTGCCACTGAGCGATTCTGATTTTGGTGTTGTCTGACAACCTCACTATTTCTTTTGGCTATAATTTGTTAATTCCTAGACTATTTGCGTAACACTTAACATATTATTTGTCAGCAAGTCCTAAGGAACCCAAATATACAAATTTAAAGGAGCTAAGTGGCTGCGTTCAAAATATGCATTTTCTTCTAGGATAGTCGTGCTGTTTCCACCTCCTCACTTCCAAACTTTATGGTTGTTGCAAGGTGGTTTGCTCTGAACAATGTTCCATGTGATATGAATAAAACAATTATAAATTTCTGGCCATTGTTTTTTCTTTGATATGTTAGTTTTTTTATTCAGTGATAGTGCATCGTGCCTTCGATAGAAGATTAAGCGAATGCGGGGGTGGAAGATTCCAAACAATACTTGAACCTTGGAATACGATTGATTTGATAAGTCATTTCATTGAGTCCATACATTTAATTCACAGTTGTACACACAGGATGATCATTTCAAATAGGAGTAGAACATAAGTCCATATAAGTCATGCATAAATTAATCAATAACGTAGACTGCTGGTTTACGTGTCAATGTCCGTTTAAGGATACAATGCAGTATTGTCGTCAGAACATCACAGCTATATGCACGCGCAGCTAGACATGGCTACCTGCCGACAGTGAGACTGCGAGTCTGAATATTTCATACGAATTTGACGATTATTCTTCTCCTTCTGAGAATTCTAGTTAAATACTAACCTCCATAAATTTCCTCTCATATAGAGTTCTAGGACTGACCCTGGTCCATCAAAAAATGCATATATAAATGGCTATATCATGCCATTGAATTGGAAGGTTAGAAAAACGCAGCTATTCAGCTTGGCGGTCAAGTAACAAAGGGTAGCGTTTCTTAGTTACCGACTGTGACCCAAACAACGCTATACACGTCATAATCGATCGTGTATGGAGCGTTCAATAATTGAAACATCTATCGCAATATATTAAATGCCTTAACCTTTACAATTGCACGTCTGATAACCTTTAGCAGACGGCGTTAATATCATATACCGTAACAATTCCCTGTACACCGGGGAAAAAAAAATCGATAGATTTTTTTTCAAGATCTATCCGACTTAACAATTTTTCAAAAAAAATTTAACACAATTGTGACATATGGCCGACGATGTTCTGAGTAGAACCGTGTTGCGGTCATGTCAACTAACTATTTGTCATAGTCATCTAACATTAATCACATTATATATCAATATTATACATATTATTATATCAACTAAATAAAATGTCCAATGTTAATAGTGAATGATAGAATTAAATTAAAGTAAGGTCTGTCGTATTAGTATGTCATATAGGAATTAATTTGACTAATTAAAATTAAATTAATTAATTAAACTAAGAGTTAAATTATTAAGATTCTAATGTAACGCGATGTTATGAGAGAAGAAAAGACAAAATAAGTGAGAAGAAATAGAAAGAAATTCGAATATAAGTTTAACTTAATTGTGTGTGTTAAGTGTTAGTGAATAATAACTATCTAATTTAACTAACTAAATAATGTATAGGTACATTAAAAAAAAATATTAATCTAATACTTGTGTGAGATTTATTTTCTCTTTTCATAATTTCTTCTTTTTATATTTCGTTCTCTTTTTTTGTTCTTTCATTTCATTTTTTTCTCACATTTCATTTTATTGATAATAATTCAATTAAGAAGTTAAGTTAACTAATTAATTAGTATAGGATATGATGATCCATCCGTAGTCTTGATCCTGATGAATTCTTTTAGGCAAAAATGTTCAAACGTTTACGTTGGAAAGAAATGTCATTTATCCCAGCATCCAAGAATTAAGTGCACATAGGATAATAAGTTCGACTTGTCGTCAGATATTGTTCCATGATTGTTCAACGAATATTCATATATCGTGTATGGACGTTAGACGAAGTTTCAATGTCAATATGTATACCTTGATTGTCTTTTAGTTCAATTCTGTGATGCATATAGTGTTTATAAAGTTTAAATTGAAGGCAAGGTTAGTTCCTTTATAGTTGATATGTTTTAGGAATGTTAATGTTGATTATTCGTCGTCAATAGGATTACGTGACAACGCATCCGCCACAATGTTTTCAGTGCCAGGAATATGTTCAATGGAGAATTCAAATGGCTGTAGGATGATTGCATATCTGGCGAGTTTTTGGCTCTTATGATTAGATCGACGCAAAGATGCTACAGCACGTTGGTCCGTCTGTATGGTGAAGGGAGCACCAAGCAAGAACTTTTCAAGTTTAGTTATTGCCCATATCACAGATAAAAGTTCCTTGTCCACTGTGGAATACTTTGTTTCTGCCGGCTTTAGCTTTCTTGAAATATATAAGGTAGGATGTAGAATGCCATCATGGTTCTGGAGCAGGCATGCACCAATGCCGTAGTTACTAGCATCTGTTCGTAAGAAAAATCTTTTGGAAGCATCGGGAAGTCTTAAAATTGGTTCATGCGAGAACAAATTTATAATTTTGTTGAAAGTTTCATTGCATGTACCAGTCCATGTCACCTTCACCGGCATGTCTTTTTTTAACAATGAAGACAATACAGCCGTGATGGATGACAAGTTTGGTATGAATCTACTGTAATATTGAACAAGTCCTAACAAACTCCTGACCTGTTTCTTCGTCTGAGGAACTGTTATGTTTAGAATTTTGGAGACTGTACTAGGTAACGTTCGGATATATCCCGATCCAATGATATGTCCCAAAAAGGTTATCTCATTACACGCGATTTGCACCTTTGTAGGTTTAGCAGTTAGATGATAATTCCTTAGAGTGTCGAAAACATATCTAAGTCCCGAAACATGTTCCTCAAACGACGAACTAAACAAGCATATGTCGTCAATATATGTAATAACGTCTGGTCTACCTGATAAAATTTGTCGCATCAGGCGAATGAAGGTAGCTGGCGCATTAACAAGCCCAAAAGGCATCACATTCCACTGGTATAGACCTTGTGGAGTGGAAAATGCGGTGTAGTACTTAGCCTTTTCGGTCAGTGGTATCTGCCAATAACCTTTAGTTAAGTCTATCTTACTAAATATAGTTGCGTTGGATAGACGTGGCAGTAAGTCGTCGATAAGTGGATGTGGTTCGCTGTCAACTATAGTCTTAGCATTTAATTTTCTATAATCAACACATAGTCTGATGTTATTGTCCTTCTTCCGGACAATCACTAATGGAGAAGAGAATGGCGAATTACTAGTCTCAATGATTCCCAGAGACAACATCTGTTCAAGTTCCTTAGTAGTTTTAGCAAGGAAATGTAAAGGAACAGAATAGGGATGTACACGAATAGGTGTATCATCATTGAGAGTAATGTCATGACTGATAGCCGATGTGCGACCCGGGACGTCGGTCAATACATCTGGATAAGATTGTAATAGATTAGCAATCTGTAGACGCTGTTGCGGTGTAACCGTTGAAGAGATGGTTACATCCCGCCAAGATTCAGTAGGTTGAACTACTGGTACCGGTAACGGTAACTGTACCTCAGGAAAAGAAGATTCTTCTTCCTGGATGACAGATAAGTTAGAATAATAACAAGTAGATACTGTGTTGTCATCTAGTTCATGAAAAATTGACTGTAAGTGTTCAGGACGTGTATGAAATTGCTTGAGCATGTTAATATGAAATATCTTTTTGTGTCCCTTGATATCTAAGACGTATAAGAATAAATGACCAATAAGGAAAAGAAATGATGACTGACTAGAGCTGAGTCATCAAGAAATAAGACAAAAGGGTGAGCGTACACCATTATCTGCGTGGCGCAGAATCAGGTACTAATTGTAACTTTAGATAACGGTGATGAAAATAAACACCATTATCACGCTCGATTACCCAACGAGCGTCTCGATTGTTACGAAATGTAACCATCGCCTGTCTATTCTGCCCATTGCATGATGGCAGAAGACGAACAAACTTAACGTTTGCTGTATAATCAAAAAAAATTCTAAGTGCCTGCCATGTAGTATCCTGCGGCAGATTTCGCACTAACACTGTGCGAGAATACGCACTTTTCCCAATATATGTAGTATCATTGTCACGAAATAGTGGACAATGATGATATGTATTCTTTGTCAAAGAATTAACCTTCCCTTTCAACACCGACATTGTCTTTCTGTTGGATGTCGTATCATCCTGACTGGACTGAGGATGATACCTATCATCACCAAAGGTATTAAGTTTCCTACATGTCGTAGACATGTCCTTGCTGGGCAAAGTAAAAAATTTTTCATCATAATTATTTGTGTTAACTTTATGTTTCCTTTTAAGTCCAGCATTATTATTTAACCTATTATTCTTCCTCATAATGTTTTTGTCAATGTTGACAACGTCAACAGTTTTATTAGGATCAGTTATATCCTTAGTATGTTGTCCAATAGATCTATCATCTTCATCAATTTCCAGGATAGTACTGAGAGTGAAGTTGGAAACTGCTGTGCCACATGTATTTATGTTGTTGGCACGAAGTGTAGCCATATCAACAACAGCGTTAGCGTTGCTAAAAGAATGCAAATTTTTTTTCCCAATCTATGATCTCATCTGGAGTACAATCTTTACTCCCATGTATGCGTCCTAATGTAAGATCAGCTGATGGATTCTGTAGCATGCATACCTTGACATTACCTGAAAAAAATGGTGTATTAACATGTACTATGGCAGTGGGGTAGTACTCAATAGTACCCCCGAAGGTCATGCAACGGACATAGTCCCCTGTTGCATAGCTAGGATGTACCAAAGACTGCCGAACTCCAATGGTTGTTGATCCAGAGTCTTTTAAAACTGAGACCACCGTACCATTGACTAATCCTCTATTGAACATCAGGGTACCCTTGCCATCGTTCGCTGAAAGACCAACTGCTGTATGAAGGTGTCCACAATTCAGCACCGTTTCCTTGGCCTTCTGAAAAATAGTATTACAATCTTGGCAACTATTTGCCACATTATAATTAATAGCAAAACATGCAGCAGAAGACTGTGTTGTATTATTGTCAAGTGGGACCTGAGCTATAGGGGTAGTATTATTTGTAACTGCCGCCCCTGTATTATGGTTGTAATGAGATGATCCCCGAGAATGAGATCGATTCCGAGTATAATTGTTAGAATTATCTCGTCGTCCTCTATAGTAACTATTATCTCGATGTCTCGAGCCATGATTATTACCATTCCAGTTACTATTATTATTGGGAGTATGTGATCGATTATAATTAGTGTTATGTTGACCATTGTGGTAGTTTGTTTGAGGTGAATAATTTCTATCTCGTGATCTACCTCTGTTGAACTCATTTTTATTGTTGAAATCATTATTATGTCCCTTCTGAAAGTTAACATTGTGATTTCTTTGGAACCTGCTTCTGTCTACACTGTGATGTCTTTGTTTGTTATTATGATTGTAGGCCATATTAGACGCCACAGGTAGAGGTTCTCTTAATGAGGAGTTAGAAATGGTTGCATTCGGATGTGCCGAACAGTAGTTTAAAGAAATTTTTTCTAACTCGTCCATAGTACCTGGTTTACGCTCCTGCAAATATGCAAAAAATGGCTGGCTAACCGAAGATAATACCTTATCCCGTAGTAGTAAATCAACTAATTTGTCGTATGATTTGTTGACTTCTGCCAGTTCAACCCATCTATTAAATGTATTGCGTATGTTCGCAATGAATCCTGCAAAATCTTTTGGAGATTCAGGTAAAATTCCCTTAAATTTCAACCTACAGTGTTCCTCGTCCAGGTGAAACCTTCGTAAAAGCAAGGACTTAATAGCACCGTAGTTATTTGCTATTGATGGGTCAGCATTTTGAGAAGCCGTCAATGGTTCTCCAACCAAGAATTCATTTAACTTGAGTACCCATGACTCTTCAGGCAAATGATTTGTTTTGCAAGTCTGTTCAAAACGTGACAGGAACGATGAAAGGTCGTCCACGTTTAAGTTGAGAGTGGGTAATTTAAAGTTGTAGAAATGTTTAGTTTGGCTGGATGATGATCCATTTTGTGCGTTATTATTCTGGTTTGCATCAGCACTTTGTGCTTGTAATTTTGCTGTCTCCAATTTGATACGCGCCAATTCCATTTCTTGTTGTAAAATAATTTCCTCTCGTTTCAATTTATTCTCTTCTTCCTGTCTGGCGATTGCTCTTTGCTCTTCTCTTTCACGTTGAGCAATCTCTCTCAATCTATTTTCCTTGTCAATTTGCTTCATCTCACGTTCTGCTTCCTCTTTCTTTAATGCAGCCTTTTGTTCCTCTTTCTCTTTCTTTAATGCAGCCTTTTGTTCCTCTTCCTCTTTCTTTAATGCAGCTTTTTTCTCTGCTTCTTTTCTTTCATGTTTTTCCAGTTCTGCCTCAGCAAACTGACGAAGTTCTTGAGATTTATAACCATATTCCCTACCAATTTTAACGAAATGGTCTATAGTAAGCATTTTGACTTTTATCTGTAAGTAATTATTGATAATTACTGATTAAAATAGTCAATAGTAGCTTCAGAGTAATTATTATACTTACTCAACTTAGAAATATTCAATATAAATAATCACAATAGTACTGAACTCTAATGTCTAAGTTCAACTAATAGACAATATTTTGTAACAATATTGTATCTAAATAATACTATATCATAAATAGTTATGATATCTGTTAACTATTATGTAATTACTTCACACAATTAATCTTAATATCCAATAATGTTGGGTATGATTCCTAGTAATTATATTGTTCAATGTACTAAGTCACTCTCTTAGTACCAGAAAAGTATATTAAATAATATACAATGGGTCTATTACCTCAAAGGTAAACTATAAGATTATTTTATTTGGTCAATATATATATTATATTATTATGCCCTAGGCATCTCTTATAAATTGTAGTGCTACTTTCTTGGACTATCACTGCATAATTATGCAATGTCCCATATTAACCTTAAATATCAGAAAAAATTAATTAAATTAAATTACAAGTGTATTATTGCATATAATATCATATTATTAATGTAGTATTAATATATATCATGAGGACAAACAAAACAATGATGCAACTAAAGGGTACAAACAATGTCAAGACGCAAACAAGACATTTTCACAATTAAAAATGAATTTATGAACTAAATAAAACAAGCGGAAGTGTCACAAGCCAAATGAAGGGTCAAGGTCTGACCCGAGGTCAACTTAATATTCAAAGTACACAAAAAAAAATGACTGCAAAAAATGATGACATCACAGGACTCATAACGGACGACCATTTAACAATCATCAAATAAATGATAGTAAGAGGAGACTGGACGAAATAGTTAACGAATATGATACAAAACTGAATAAAATTGTTAACTGAGTACGAATAAAATACACCAGTTATCTACGGAACGGTACAGTTAACACAAATCGTCAAACGACAGCAGATTTGGACAGATAGTCCAATGGCAAACCTCAATGGGGCTTCCAAAAGTGCAATCGTTTAACTTCCCTAAGAAACGACCGAAATCAATTCAGGCATCGTGAGAGCTACAGAATCTAATTTCGGTTCATCTTCCCTACCTCCCACGAATTAACAACACATTAAGACAACAAAAAGTACATTAAACATAGGTAAAAACATGCCGATGTAGGCAGAGGGCATGGACTCAGTTAGCACTGTTTGCAATAACAACAGTTAAACACCTAGACTTATCTTTTCCGTTGCTTATATCAGTGCTAGAGGTCGTCAACAGCTAGGCCTGTGCCTTTGACTGTCTGCTTCTGATGGGCAGGCAACGGTAGTCCATCTTGTGCATCTTGATAAATTTGAAGCGAACTAGAAAGGCGTTGAAAAGATGTCTTCTTCACGGCGACAATGCAACAGTGACGTCATGTTGCTATTCATGATCACGTGCGTCAGGTCAGCTTCGTAATGGTCATGTGATTGAAACTTGATCGTAAATAATTCATTCGAAAGTCATGAAAAAATTTTTGGTTTTTTGGTTGTTTTTCGTCCCCACATACCGGGCACCACTGTTGCAAGGTGGTTTGCTCTGAACAATGTTCCATGTGATATGAATAAAACAATTATAAAGTTCTGGCCATTGTTTTTTCTTTGATATGTTAGTTTTTTTATTCAGTGATAGTGCATCGTGCCTTCGATGGAAGATTAAGCGAATGCGGGGGTGGAAGATTCCAAACAATACTTGAACCTTGGAATACGATTGATTTGATAAGTCATTTCATTGAGTCCATACATTTAATTCACAGTTGTACACACAGGATGATCATTTCAAATAGGAGTAGAACATAAGTCCATATAAGTCATGCATAAATTAATCAATAACGTAGACTGCTGGTTTACGTGTCAATGTCCGTTTAAGGATACAATGCAGTATTGTCGTCAGAACATCACAGCTATATGCACGCGCAGCTAGACATGGCTACCTGCCGACAGTGAGACTGCGAGTCTGAATATATTCATACGAATTTGACGATTATTCTTCTCCTTCTGAGAATTCTAGTTAAATACTAACCTCCATAAATTTTCCTCTCATATAGAGTTCTAGGACTGACCCTGGTCCATCAAAAAATGCATATATAAATGGCTATATCATGCCATTGAATTGGAAGGTTAGAAAAACGCAGCTATTCAGCTTGGCGGTCAAGTAACAAAGGGTAGCGTTTCTTAGTTACCGACTGTGACCCAAACAACGCTATACACGTCATAATCGATCGTGAATGGAGCGTTCAATAATTGAAACATCTATCGCAATATATTAAATGCCTTAACCTTTACAATTGCACGTCTGATAACCTTTAGCAGACGGCGTTAATATCATATACCGTAACAATGGTGTCTGGTTACTGTCATACTAATGTCAGGATTTCAGACATAAAACAGTATAATGTCAGGTTTCCTAATGTGACAGGGGCGCTAGGGGTACCTCACACCCAAGACCCGTGCACCAAGAAAATTTATAAAGGATCGTTTGACAGGGGTTGCAATTATTGGTTGCTTGCAACCCTCTCAGCAGCAGACTTAACAATTCAAGCAATCCAAAGCCTTATGCAGATCAACATTTAATTCTACCGAACACAACCGAACACCAAACGAACAATCCAACAAACAATCAAACGAACACCCAGTCAGTGTTCATAGACTGTCTGAAAAACAATAAATAAAACAATGTCTAAGTGAACATTAATAGCATGGATAATAACACTTACCATACGGAAAACATGCGCCCACCTGATATCATCAACTATCTCACACACTCATGCGTGTCGTCCAATGCGACTAGTATGGTGTTGTGCATGAGGCTGGCAATCGCACCGGGTAACATAGGTTGCTACCGAAACCACTACTGCAAGAGCATCTGAATGCTTCATGCTGAGACAAACCACACCGGTGGCCCCATGCTCCCTCAGGAGCGGAGGAGAGAAATATACAACTCTAAGTACGCCCACGTGCTCTCACAAACCATGTTCACATAACAATAATAATCAACTGGACATAAAATAATATTCTTCAATACGTGTACAACAAATAATCTCAATAATGATAATTAACTACTACCTCTCAACCGACCCACATCAATACTCGTTCCCGCACTCTGAACATGTCGTAAGTGACGACTGGTGCGCCTGGCCACAAACGTGTCATATGTGACCCCTGACGAGATTGGGAACTCATCACATGAAACACATTATTACAGGAACAACCACTGTAATAGCATAAAAATGCTTCTGTTGACTTGTGGTGGACACCAGCCGCATTGGTGTTTCCATGCTCCACCGGGAGCGAACAGAGAAACACCTGTCTCAACTTGCCTTACGCACCAGAAATCTAAATGACTATTCTCCCTTCTAAGTAACCACTAAAGATAAACAGTAGAATAATCAATAATCGTGAAATACAGTTAATTACTTTTACATTAAAGGATAAAATAAAATTACTCTTACATTAAAGAATAATATTCTTGGCTTTAACCAAAAACTGGAACTAAATACACCGCGTGTCGCTCGGCATAACATATTATAGGTTTAACACGCGGAGCGTGTTTGCTCAGACTCGCTATCAGCGCCTTTTATCACCACGAGGTTGCTATCTTGCGATCGTTAATCTTAATAGCCTCACACTATGTCTGCCTTTCTGAAGAATGAAATAATCGCTCTTAAACTTTCACATCTATCTATCTATCTATTTATTCCATTAAACATTAAAATAGCCACATCGATATAATTTCAGAATCCTAGAAAACTAATGCTAATTTAAATTAACTCACGTGCTCAAGGCATTTACAGCTTGGCTCTTGTGTGTCTTCTTCGTCTGTTCTCACTGGGCGGCTGTCTCAACAATCCCAGTTTCGCCACTTGCTACCCCTTTTATAGGCCCTGGCCTAACTACTCAATTTACTGCGCGCTTACGCGCATTAATCTGCGCCACACAGATAACACACGCGATAATTGCTCCAGAATGCATGAAAACACAGATTTACACAACTTAGAGCAAAAACACAGCTAATTCGTAGGCTTATTATGGCCTTGTAATAAATCTGCTTGAAGATAACGTGATCAAAAGGCACTAAACCACATAGACAACATGACTGCCCAGATGGGGCCAGCGCCGAGAACGACAGACCTCAAGATGGCGCTGTCACACTAATAAGCGTTTTGTAAGTTTTAAAACCTAACTCTCGTATGGGTAGTGTTTTTTATCACTGTCGATTTGAAAAAAGCTAGTGCTTGTGGCCTTACACGCGTGATGGTAGTAATTGTATAGCGAGACGCGTGTTTAGTGTTGCATGCGTTCCTGCTTTCAGCCCTCCCTTCTCTCTATCCTAATTCCATCTGTCTTTCGTTTATGGTAACGTAGTGTATAAAATGACATGAATGGAATTTTAAATATAGGTCAGCTTGCGTATCTCAAGGGTTTTCTTAGAAAGGCAATACACGTTTTATCGTAGAAAGCGTGTATTGAAGCAGTAGGCTTTTACTATCAACGTGAAACGTTACAATTTGCAGACGAATTTGAAAACAAGGGGGATTTCGAGTACAGTCATTGTGACAGCACTGTTCTTTACCATTCTTCTTTTCTTTTATTGAATTTATGTGTTAGGCTTTACATTTACTTTTATTTTATATATGTGGATTAGAATTTCACACGACAATATCGTATAATTTTATTAGTTCAAAAAGGTCATGTGGTTAGCATCTCTTCAAGGGTGCTCAAACAATTAGCATTCATATGGGTTATCTGGTTGGTGTATAAGACTTGCCTACAGCAGGGGGTAAACATTTATATCCCAGTCCATTGCTGCTATATCTGACACGTACCTTTACTTCTTGTGCACAGTTTACATCAGTGAATTTTATCTTCTTTCGTTCGCTTGAAATATATTATCTATATCTGCAATGTTGTTTCTTGTATAAACTTCACTGTCTTTTGTAGTTCATACAGAGGTCCATATAGTTTTGCTTCCAGTGTTGTTTCTCTGGGCCAGTGGGTTTGCCTCATTATATCATATTCGGGGCAATCTTGCAGTACGTGCTCCGCTGTCTGGGGTGCCTGTCCACATGTACACATGGCTGAATTGCCAATCTTGAATTTTGTATACATGTGGCTGCGGAGGCGGTTGTGTCCTGTTCTGAGGCGCAGAATGACTATTTGTTCTGATCTGTTCATAGCTTGGTAGTCATCCTGCGTTGATGTTGGTGGCTTTCTGATAGATTTGATCATCTTTTTCTTCTGATGGTACGTAACTGGTACATCCGGTTGTTCATCTGCAGCACCTTCTTTAGCCAGTCCGTCTGCTCTCTCGTTTCCTGGTATTCCACAATGAGACGGTATCCACTGCATGGCGACCCTGCGCTGGTTGCACAGTTCAGAAAGTAGGGCCTGTATAACTGGCAATTTTCTGGACTGAAGTGCTTGGAGTGCTGATCTTGCATCTGTCAGGAATACTACAGGCTGTGGACCGAAATTGGTGTTCAGTAGTTTCTCAGTTGCCACCTTGATTGCCTGGACTTCTGCATCATAGTTGTTACAGAATTTCCCCATTAGTACTCTGACCGTATCCCTAGTGTTGTTTGGGTATTCTATGTACACTCCTGCTCCTCCATTCTTTACTGCATTCTGTGCTGACCCATCCGTGTATACTCGGACCCAGAGGTCCTGTGGGTATTCATCATCCAGGAAACTGAGAGTGACTGTCCTACGTTGCACGCTGTTCTGTTCATCCCTGTCGAATATTCCTTTCACTTTTGTATGGATGTGTACTGGTAGTCCATGCTCCTCTCTCCAAGGGAATTGTTCTGGCACAGACTTTAGAGGGCTGTTAACTTCAGGCAGGTCTGAGGTTTGTCTACGAAATCGTTTGGCCTGGTGGATAAAGCTGCTTCTTTTCAGTCGCCCCATTGCTAGGTTTTGGAATCTGTCCTTCATTGGATGGCTCGGCATACAGAGGAACTTTTCTGTCTGTGTTAGCACTTTCGTGTCTCTGCGTTTTCTCAGTGCTTGTATCCTCCCCATTTTCTCCATCTACACTATAGGCGTTGATTTCATTGCCCCCGTGATGACCCTAAGCGCCTGGTTTTGCACCTTATCTAGCTCTTGTAATGTGGTGTTTGATGCTGGACACCACGCAGCTGACCCATATTCCAGGTGTGGTCGTATGCCCTGCTGGTAAACTTTACTAAGTATTTTCCCGCTGGCTCCCCATGTGGTTCCACTTAGTTTTGTCGGGATGGCTAGCTTCCTCCTGGCCTTTGTTGCTGCCTTGTTGATGTGCTGCTTCCATGTCAGCCTATCATCGAATGTAACTCCGAGATAGGTGGGTTGTTTATCTTCTCTCAGGAGCTCTTCGTTTATCTTGATGACACCAGCTTTTTGTTTGGGAGAGAGAGTGAAGAGCGTAGTGCTGCATTTGTCTGTGTTGATGCTGACACACCATCTATTTGCCCATGAGGTTAAGGCATCTATAGCTCTTTGTAGCAGTTTGGTGGCCACTGTTGCATGCTCATCTGTGCACCATATTACCAGGTCATCACCGTACATTGCCACTTTCATTCCATGTGGTAGTTCAGCAACCAGGTCGTTGATGTAGACTAGGGAAAGTGTGGGGGACAGAACCCCTCCCTGAGGGACGCCATGACGCAGTAGAATTTTCTTACTCTTGAGGCCATCTAGTTGTACTCGGGCTCTTCTGTTATGCAAGTATGCTTTCACCCATTTGTACATCTTACCATTCACTCTACAATTTCTCAGTTTCTTCAGAAGCCCTTCTTTCCAAACCTTGTCAAATGCTTTCCTTAGATCTATCCATGCTGCTAGTACCAGTTTCTTATCTTGGAACGCATCCTCAATCTCTTGGGAAAGGTAAGTTGCCTGATCTTCGGTGGAATAACACTGCCTAAAGCCCGCCTGCTGTGGTACAAGAAGGTTTTCACTTTCAAGGTACCACTGTAGCCTGAGGTTGATGATACGTTCCATTGTTTTGCAGAGGCAGCTTGTAAGGCTGATTGGTCTGTAGCTGGAGGCAGTGGAACTGTCTTTTCCTGGTTTTAGGAGTGGTATCATGATTGCTTCCCTCCAGGTCTGTGGAACTCTGCCTGAGTTCCAACAGATATTGAAGATCTGCAGCAGCTTTGTTTTTGCTGCGGTTCCCAAGTTCTTAATCATTTCATTGGACACTCCATCAACTCCTGGCGACTTTCTCATTTTCAATTTGGATATTGCAAGCTCCAGTTCTCTGAATGTGATTGGTGCCTCCATAACCTCAGGTATGGTTCCATCTCGTCCTGCGTGTTGTTTCTCACGAGTCTCCTGCTGCTTCTCTGGGCTAACTTCGATGTTGTTGTCTTTAGCAAAGGAGTCTGCAAAGTGATCAGCTGCCTGTTTTCCCATGAGGATGTTTCCATCTTTGTACAGAGCAATCCTTGAGTTTCTCTCTGTACCTTCATCGTTAAGTTGCTTTACCAGCTTCCACAGTTTCCTCGTATCTCTTTCAAAGTTCAAGGACTCTGTTTTCTCCTTTCAGCTTCTTCGCCTGGCCTGCAACTTGGCCCTTTGAAATTTGGCCTTAGCTTGCTGGTAGTTATTGTGGTGTTCTTGGCATGGACTGGTCTCTGCCTGCTTTCGAGATGTTTCCACGTCGTTGTGCAGCTGCTCTAGTTCACTATTCCAATATGGTTTGTAGTGCTTACGAGCCCCTCTAGGTATTGTTTCACGAGCAGCCTGTAATATACATCTGCTGAATTCATCAACTAGCTTATTGATGTCTTTGTCTACAGTCAGATCTCTAGCCAGTATACTAGTACGGTGCTGGTACATTGTCCAGTCTGCCTTCTTGTAGTTCCACCTAGAGAGAGTGCTGCTCTCCTTGACAAGTTCATTTTCCACAATTAGGAAGACTGGCCGGTGGTCGCTGCCTCCAAGTTGTTTCCCTACAATGCGTGTGGTGTTCCACTCCAAGCTGGGTGAGTGGAATGCCAGGTCTGGTGTAGAGGTGGTGTGCCATGATCTCGAGTAGAAGGTTGGTGGGTCGATTGGCTGGTTAATCAGGATAAGCCCATTGTCATCCTGCCAGTTTTCAAGCTCCTCACCTCTCCTGTCCATGTGATCATAGCCCCAGCTCTGTGAGTGGCTGTTGAAGTCTCCGCATACAATCAGTCTTTCTTTTGCTGGGAACATCAGTGAATAATTTAAGACATTACCGTAAAAACTTCCTATATAAAGATAAACCTCTTGAGAATCTCTTCAAAACGATCTGTTATAAACGTTATCGTTTCTATATATGTGAATTTAAATACCACGGTGTTTCTCAATATCTTCCCGTCATATAACTCAACTGCAATCCTCATCACTCATTAAGTGCTTTGCAGCGCATCATAATTCTGCCATCCACATTACAAAATAAGTACTATCTGCATCCGCAGAGTGAAAGCGTACTCTATGTGACCAACGAGTAGGTATGTCATGGGGCTCTATCTCTTGTAACTATGTAATGGCGTGGTCTATTAGTTTATAAACTTCTTCGTTTATCTTCCAAGTTAAAGATAATATTATCACTGGTTAACTCCGCCAGAGTTGGTAATTCTTGGATGATACCACTATCTTTTTAATATCCCAGGTTTGTTCAGTTCCTTCTTTGATGTTATTATAGTGACTTCTCATACAGTGGTAGTATGAACAATAATGGTATCAGTTCAGCAACATGTAAGGACGAAATAAAATTCATGCTGATCCATTAAAACGTTTAATAAAACAATACTGTTATAGTCCGTTCGGAAATTCGTGCCCATAGAAAGCGGCATTTTCTCCAAAACTGTTTGTTGTATGGACATGAATTTTTGCATGTAGTCGTAGATTTTCCATGCAGTTAAGATTTTGCGATCATTACATCAACAGCCTTTGCAAAATTTGCAAAACGGCGATTTTCTTTGAGCTTTTTGGAACATTTGCCTAAATCTGCCTGCAACATTAATTCTTACAGTAAATCACAACATTTGTGCGACAAGACGGTTCAAAGGCGTGTCCTAAATGTGTGATTGGTTGTTCACGTGATTTTGATACGAGGAATGATGATCTGATAATGAACAATGACAGCAGTAAATCATCAGGAAGCTATGACGAATCGTAACTGTTTGATTGTTATTATAGATTGGCATATGAAATTAGTTTATCACAAACAAAGGAATGCGATCGACGTGCCTCATTTCGAATCGGACGACTCCAATAAGTTCACAACAGTTATTGGTTGTATAAACTGCAAGCCATCTCGCTGCCAGTAATCTTCTTCTTCCTGGAGCACGTGTTCTTCACATTTAGCCCAGTACTCTGTGTCTATGCCTGAAAGGGCCTCACGTGTCATGTCTTTAACATTGCACATTTTAAAAGTGGTGTTCTGGGCGGTCACTTGCCCTTTAACTCTAGCCCAAACCAGCTCTATTGGGTTAAGGTGAGAATGGTAAGGTAAGAGTCGAAGAGAAACATGACCCTGCTCTTGGATGATTTTATCAATCAGATACACTTTTGTCTTATTCCTCTGTCTCACAAGCTGCAACAACTCTGGTTTTAAATAACTGGGGAGCTTCGCTAGCGTAGTGGTTACAACACCGCTCTGGCGACCGGGTGATACAGGATCAAACCCGGGCGACGGCATTTGAGGATTTTTCGTCGACCGGGATTTGGACTGGATTAACTCGAGACCTGGCGAGAACATTTGAAGAAGTGTCGTCGTCCAGGGACTGGCGGCTCCTGAGCCGACCCAGCTGCAATGGGTACCTCAGAAATCGGCGAGTATATGCCTGAATGGCGAGGGACACCTGTCTCTGTACAAGAAATAAAGGGATACTCACGTAAAATCAATGTCAGGTTAGACATAAATAATAACCTGAGATTTCGCCTCGAGTATTAGCGGGCGAACGAAAAATAAAAATAAAAAAAAATAAAAAAAATAACTGTTGTCTGCGAAGATATTGTCATTCACAAGCGACCTCCTGATTGCGTCTTTCGCGCTTGCCGAAGTAGGAGCTTTATCCTCCTGCGCTAGAACATTATGATAGGACGCATTATCCATCACCAGGCAAGACGGCCTATCTAGAGTCGGGAGGAGTGTATTCACTATCCTTACTTACTTAGTCGTTCCCCTTCTACCGTGAGGTGTAGAGGTTTGGAAGAGAGAGCGCCAGACTATACTATCGGCTGTCTTCCTCCTGGCCTGGTTCCATTCTAGTCCTCGATCCTTCAAAGATTGTCTAATGTTGTCCTTCCAGCGGACTCTGGGTCGTCCTCGGGGTCTGGATCCTTGGCTCTTTGTTTCCCATGCTTGTCGTGGTATCAGATCTTCTCCCATTCTGCAGACATGGCCAAACCATCTTAATTGGGACTGTTCTACTTGGGTCTGCAGGGGGTAGGATTTAAGGCCTTGACGTATCATCAGGTTGCGTACCATGTCTCTTCTTGTTACTTCAACCACCCTCCTCAGACACCCCATTTCCGAGGTTTGGATCTGGCTTTTATGGGTTGTAGTCATTGCCCATGACTCGCATCCGTATGTCAAGACTGGGACACAGGTGGAGCGGCAAACAGCCATCTTCGCTTTCTTACCAACCTCTCTCTTGCTGAGGAATCCTCGATTTATGGCCTGAAAAAGTCTCCCAGCTGCTGCTTTTCGAGTGGCCAACTCTTCTTTGATGCCTCCCCTTCGGTCTATAATAGCTCCGAGGTATTTAAAGTGGTCGACCTGCTCCAGGACCTGTTCTCCCAGCTTAATCTGATGTTTTCTTTCGTCTCGTGATATCACCATGGATTTTGTTTTAGAGCTGCTTATGACCATCCCTCACTTCTCCAGCTCTTCCTTCCAGACTTGCATGTTGGATTGGAGATGTGCCTCTGATTTAGCAATCAGGGCAACATCATCAGCAAATGCCAGCGTATTCACTATCCAATCTCGAAAAATGTGCCCATTCATTTCACTGTGGTAGTCCCTACCATCTACAGACTTTGATTGAAAAATAAGCTCTGCATCACGGACAAGCCCATTCTGTCTGCTGCCAGCATGTGCTAATATAATGCGTTGACCTTTGCTGCTGGGAATTTTCATTCTGTGGTCTCCGTCAACAGATTGCCATTCTTTCTCGTTCGTATGATGAGCATTAACCCAAAATTCGTCCAAATACACTATATCATAGCCGTCTTGCCTTCTCTCACGAATCTGCTTCAGGTATTTGCTTCGAGCTGCAACCAGATGTGGTTTTTCACATAAAAAATTCCTTCTGCCAGACGTTTTTCTAAAAGTAAAGCCGACACTTCTGACAAGCTGCCAAAGAGTTGTTTTTGAGACGTTAATATCGCATTCTGCTTGCAGCCGACTTTTCAGCATGCGGAGAGTAACAAGTTGATTTGCATTAAAAATCTTCAAAATCAAACGTCAAATGACATCCTTGTCAAAATCATCAATTTTTTTCTATTTTCCTTGCTTAACCGCTGCCTCTGTACAATCACCGTCCTGTTGTATCCAACGTCGAAATGATCTTCTACCCATACCCAGGGCCTTTCGTGTTCTCCTACCTGGTTCTTGGATGTCGTGGTATAAACAACCCATCTTAGTCTCTCTGCGAAAATGCTTGTACAATATAACAGTTACCTTCTGCAAAGTGATAAATTTGCGTTTCAGATTCATTGCGCTTTTCATAATTATGCAGTTTAGTTTATTAATATATTATACGCTGGTGTCGTTTTGTTTCGTTGCAGCCAACTCATTGCAATTAGCATACGCCGCTGAAATAATTACTCGCGACTGTGTACTCGTACAATAGGTGCGCACTCGTGCGGACACGTAGTCACTGCACTAGTTCAAACAAAAAAAATATTGAATAGCACATTTCATTGCTTGTGCTGTGCTGCAACAAAAAATTAAGTGCGCAATTTTTGATAGATCTTGTAACTTTCCTGTAGAACTAATAAAAATTGACCCTGACAACGGTAAGACTTTTTTATATAACTTAAAGAAGAAAATTCGAACATGACATGAGTGTTGTAAGGGCAAAAAAATTTTTAATAACTGCATTGATATCAGTTGGTCACGTAAAAAATTTCAATAACATCCGTCAAGGGGTTGCAAAGTTACAACGTTCGATGTGTGAGCACGAATTTCCGAACGGACTATAACAGGCATGACAAGGTAATTCAAACAATGTAGCTCGCACACAGTCCAAAATTGGATACTTGGACATTACGGCTACTTCTTACGTGAGCTCTATATTTTGTAGATTTTCGTATTCCTCTTTATAACATTAACTCAGTTACACATTCTTAGTCTTCCAAATCTGCCACTAAATACTTGTGGTACTTATGCTTCTCAGTAGCATTCTGTTTCTTCTAAATATTTATAGAATTTTCTTGCCGAACTGGTTAATCATGCCTCTATAAATGTTCCTAGAAACAAGAATCAGTCTTATGCATAATATATATTCACAGTCAGATACTTACGAGAGAGAGCATAATAGCGGTTCTCATATGGAAATAAACATTCATTGTTTCTTTGAAGTAATATCTATATCTTGATATATCAACCTTTACTTAAAGTCTTGGTAGATCAACCTTTACTTAGAGTTGCTCCTCCATAATATTCAGTTTCTTTTAAATATGAATAGCCTTCCGTTTCCTTTCAATATTCATAGAGTTTTCTTGGCGAACTGGCTAATCATGCCGCTACAAACGTTCTTAGAAACAAGAATCTGTCTTATGCATAATATGTACTTATAACCAGATACTTACAAGAGAGCGTAATCGCTGATCTCCTATAGAAATAAACACTAACTGTACACCACAGAACCAATATCTATCTTTTGATAGATTAACACTTGCTTGAAGTAGCTGGACATATGTATATACTCATGAGAGCCAGTCTGTAGAACCACAGACATACAACCTGTCCGCACAGCTGCTCGAATCTTCTCAGCACTAATGACCTCTGGTTATCTTAGCATATGTGTTCCCTTGCCACTCTCTGATTCATTAACCCAATACTTTTGGTTTAAATTCATTGGTCAAGCGTCGCTGTTCTCGAACATTCTATTTACGTCTCTAGATGATCACCCACTTTTAGTAAACTTGAGCTGTTATCTTGAACATTTGTCAGTAGCAATTATTATTATTTTCATTCATTTTTTTTTCTTTGTGAGCTGTCGTAACTGTTTATCTCATTCTAACAATAGCACGGATAATGCTAGCGTAGGTCTCTCGGTGACATATCTCAATAATCCATTTCACATGTCATCACTTGTATCACCTTTTAAAATAATAATAGATCTGCATCCGCAGAATGACAGTTTCCCATTATTTTCATAATCCACATCTTGAGAACCACAGTCCAAATGTTCTTGACATATAGAAATAAACTGTTACTACTGTTTCTCTTATATCTGAAAATATATCTACGAAAACATGTCCCTAAAAGTTAAGTTTCTATACTACAAAAATCACACGACTGCTAAACGCAGTGTGTGAGACTTTCTCGCGGCAACATTTTCGTTATGAATGAATTGAAAACTCTTCTTTCAAGATATAACTCTTTGGTTCTAAAAAATGCCCTTCACCTTTGTCGTCTTGGTCAATCACCTGTAACTCTTGTCCTTGTGACGTATGTCTAGGTATGACAAGTGAATTTCCCTGACTCGATGGATGATAACATAATATTGGCCTCTCATAACTTTAGAACCCATGATCATTTGTTGTAACTTTCATCAGCCGCGGCATTTCAACGTGGACTAATTAAGCATGCAGCATTTCCAGGAGGATTTTACACGTTGGATCATTAATATGCAGTCTGCTATCTTCTGTGAACTTTTGAGATCGCATGGCCTTTTGATGGGAGGTAAAATCACGCCCACGACCATCTCTGAGAACGATTTATAGCAATCTTTTCTTTAACGCCGGCCCAAAACGGGACGTAGCCAGAGACTCACTCCTGTTTCTAGAGCAATTAACAGCAGTTCATTTTTTCTTACCTTGCTGTCAACCCGCCTGGTGGGAGGTGCCAAAGCGTCTCGGGAGAGCGGTCATATCAAAGACAGGCCGGTCTTCAGAATTAAACGTAGAAGCGATACATCTGAGAAATCAGTTAGTTTCTCGTAGAGATTTCGCACCCTCATGCGAGCAGCCTGAGACGAACGGAGATCGGAAGCCAGGGAAAAATCTCGGTTAACACAACAGCGTAGAACCTCGAATTTTCCTCAACATCAAGAAAAGTGTGAAAATCTAACACGTCCCATTTAAGTTAATTTCTAATAATATAAATAAAGAACTCCGAAAACTGCATTTTATCATTCGTTCTGACAGAATCCTAAGATTCACTAGCATATAGTTGGATCCCTACATTGTTGGCTATTGGAGTGAATTCTTTTCTGTGCAGACGGTAATTTTTACATTAGCTTCGAGTGATCAGTGGTCTAGTTATTTCATTTTATTTCACCGAATTGTGGTGTAAATTTAACCTTATTAAATAAACCCATTTTCAAAGTTCTATTGCAAACTAAATGTTACATCTATAAGTTTATTTCCTGATACAATAGCCGCGTAAATTAATTGTGCAGCCGATTAAGGGAATTATAACTTTAATACAGTTTAGTTCTGTAGAAATAGATGTGCTTTTAACTATTAACCTCACGGGAGTTTTTTCCTGATTTATTAGTTAAAGACGCAAGCGCAGAAAATAGTTTAACTGTAAATGTCTCGCGCGTTAGATTTTAATATGATTTCATTGCATTTCATGTTTTTTCTATTTGTACCTAGAGTGATCTTTCGAACCTCGCATCCAGCAATTAGGCAGCCTTTAAGCAGCCATTACGCAGCAATAGAATATATATGGAGTCTTGCCGATTCAGTTCGATTACTCCAGTGACATATGAACTTTTTTTAAAGCTAAACTTGTGGCGACCTGTTGCTGGTCTCGCTCCTCTGAATTTAACTGAGAACAAAGCCACCCAAGAAACACTTTTAAAATCCCAATTCATAAAGTCGTTAAAACTGGAAGCAGAACTATTGACAGTAGCAATATTTTATTCATGCTCTCTTGTTGTGAAGAAGAACATAGATTTACCCGAACACTGTCTGTCAAGTATATTCAGTGGATTTTTACCCCCCCCCCCCGCCCCGAAGAAGAACTTACCTCAGTGTTTTTGTTGTTTGTGACATTACGGCAAAAGAAAGTTATCTCCACCAGCTGTGCAAATCTTAGACACCACACAATACCTCACACCTAGCCAAGTGCCTGTGCTATTCATTAGGAACTTTTATCTAACAAACCAACAGTAGCCTTTACGCTTCACCGTCTGGCGATTTTTGAGACTATTAGCAACCAGCCCACCTCGTTAAATCTGGGGCCTGACACAGAAGAAATAAAAAGACAATTTCCATTGTTCTACGGTATTACCTGCTGTTGTAAAATTCCTATGAAGTGCCAGAATGCACAATTTGGTAAGTCTGTGTGTGACTGTGTGCTGGCCAGCCCAAAAGTGTTTATTTAATGATAGGAGATTTAATCTTTTTCACCCTTATAATTATTTCAACCCAGTATTAAGGTGTACTGTATTCATTGAACGGGACTTCTGCTAGCGGGATTGTGTAACTGTGTTCATTTCCCCCTCCAGTAAAATTTGTTGAATAAAGGGAAACATTTGAGAACCCTAGCTTTTCCACCCCCCCCCCCTTCCCCCTTATTACCGTAACTCCCTTGTCTCAGAGTAATAAATTTACTGTTTAGTTAAATTGCCTATCTCTGATCATCATCACCCCCTCCTCCCTATCTTTGGGACCGGGTCTTTTCTGTTAGTAAATACAAGCGGGAAAAGGTGTATTGGATACTTTTCCTCAAAAAAAACCCCTCCCCCCTTGTCATATTTGTATTCTGTAACATTTGATTTCTGACTGTAAATTGATAATTATTTGTGAACTGATTATATGATAATAAAAGTATTAAAACTTTATTAGCATTGGTGTCGGCTGGCCCAAATCCAACATTTCCCATATTTGTTATCGTATTCACGTACGTTGTGCGTCAGAATCACCAAATCGGTGTGTGCGCCTGAGCGACTGGTACTGACAAACAATTGTTTGCTCAGAAAAGTGGTAGGAATAGTTTTGAGAGACAAATATTGTCGTAATAAGAGACTGTCCTTTCTCTTCCCAGCACTTGTGAATCTACTACCTCACTTTCCTAAATCCTTATTCTCACAGAGCCTTCACTATCATTCTACACTCTAAAGGGACCAATATCCATCAGAACTCTCTCAGATAAATTTACGACAATATATGGTTAGCTCGTCCGAGATTCTGAGCCTAGTTAAAATAGAGTGTGGTTGATTGTCTTTGTGAAGTAGGGTATAATCTTAAAAAGTAATTACTTCCCCTAGACCAAGCCTTTCAGTAGTTGGGCCGACCACACACTAATTATTACAGGTTTGTTTCTTTCCACAGAAGCAGGAAGTTAGTGATAATAAAATATTTGTCACCTTTGTTTCTCTGGCAGAGGAAATTGTAATTTCTGTTATATAATTGCTGGGATCGCGTGATTGGTTAACAATCACATAGGTTCTTTTGAAATTAGAGAGTTGAGCTTAGCTAAAGACGGGTTGTTCTGATTTTTTAAATCTAGTTAACAACGTCTCATCTCATAATTGACTTCAGTAGGGCGGAGTTCTGTTAGTGGAGAATTAAAATTTTCAGGAAATTTTTTTTTCCTTTAAATTGTTTTTCATAAATTTTTTCTCTACTTTTAGTAAAAGAAAATTTTGTCTACTGTAACTTACCATTTTAAGTGGCGTAGTCGCTTGCGTTAAAAGTCTTAAGTGACAATAATAGCGGCGATAAGTTAACACAGTACAAGGTAGTAGGTAATATAGTAAATTTTTTTATACTTAGCGTTTTTCTCGTAAACGGCTTTGAGTTTATTTCCCTCTCGTTTCTTCTTACTAGTTCTCTAGTCATACTTCATCTTATTCTTTAACAATGGCAGAACGGATTAGGATAAGATCCATTTTGAGACAAGAGGCGAAAGAATCAGGTTTAGACGCAGAAGCTGCAAACTTGTTTGTCAACCAGAAACTTGACAGGTATGACGCGGAGCAAGAAAGAGCAGAAGCTGAAAGGAAGGAAGAGAAGGAAAGGGCAGAAGCTGAGAGGAAGGAAGAGAAAGAAAGAGCAGAGAGGAGATAAGCACAGGAGAGGGCAGATAGGAAAGAAGCGGAAAATTTCCTTTTGGAGCAGAAGAAAATTGAGGCAGAAATGGAAGCTCGCAGGGAAAGAGAAAACGAAAGACAATGAGAAGAAAGAGAAGGAAAGACAGCATGAATTGGCGCTTAAGGCTTTAGAGATTCGGGGAGCCTCTGCTTCAAATAATGGAGAGACGTCTTCACCCCAGTCTCAGTCAGTGATCTCTCCAGCACTCAGTCTGCCCAATTAACTGCGATGTCTTTTGCTTTAGAGTCTTTTCCTAGCCCCAATGAAAAACTTGACAGCTACCTAGAAAAATTAGAAAGACTCGAAAATCTGTATGGGTTAGAGAGTTCCCGCTGGGCACTTAAACTCTCAACGTCACTAAAAGCTAATGCTTATGACGTACACACAAAGCTGGGACCGAACCAACATGATTACGACATGCTGAAGAAGGCCTTGCTAGAACGGTTCGAGATGGCCGCCCGAAAATTTCTGCAAATGTTCAGAAACAGCCGGAAAGAGAGCACGGAAACATTTCCGCAGTTCTCTTCACGTCTCACGGGCTATTTGACAAAATGGATTGAATTATCTGACCTACCTCTTACATATGAGGGACTACTTGAACTTGTTCTTGTGGAACAGATAAAGTCAACTTTGTCATGCGAAACCCGTAGATTTTTGGCTGAACAGGGCGCAGTCAGACTTGAGAACATCCTCAATAATGCAGAACGCTATACCAATGCAATGGCCGAACTTCCCAGCACTAAACGTAAACCCACAGATGAGCCATCTCGAAAACAAAATCTAGAGCAGTCATCCTATTCTTCCAATCCTTCTCAACATTATAGCCAACGAGATAATAATACCCTGAAACCTCTCCAGGAAAAATCGAAATTCTACAAACCAGATACCCCCAAATAATACTTCTGATCAACCCACCAAGCCTACGTGGCAGCGCGGCAACCAAGGTCAAGGAAAAAGGAAGACCCCTACACCAGGAACGTCTGATCAGGGCAAACAAACCGGTCCAAACCGCATCAGATGTTTGCATACAGCCTTGAAAGGTAGAGTCAATGTCAAAGATTCTCAATTTGAGGGGGACCGACCCTCAAAACGTGGAACTGTACTTTTGAATGGTACCTCAACTACTTGTCTTTTTGACACTGGATTAAGTTTTAGTTGTATTGTTGCTAGGCACCTAGTCAAACCAGGTCAGGAGACAGAGGAAACCGTCAAACTTAGTGGAGTTTTCAAGAGTGATGCACCCAGGACGCTTCCTATCGCACTGGTAGAAATACACTCTGATTTTGTCAGAGGTGTTATTAAAGCGGCCATTATGGATGATCCCATCTATCCAGTTATCCTGGGATGTAGATATGTGTTTATTGGGAGACCAAAGGAGCCGATTGTGGCAGCGGTAACCACAAGAGAGCAAGCCAAGAAGGAGAGGGAGCCTTCGCCAAATTTGTTGCCGAATGAACTGAAGGAGGCGCAACAAAAGGACCCTACTCTGGAGCTCTGCTTTAGAAAACTGCACATGGCTAAGGACCCCAGACACAACGGAGACATATTTTCTAAGGATGGCGTATTGTATCGCAG
Organism: Oreohelix idahoensis; assembly: GCA_024509875.1. Lineage (NCBI taxonomy): Eukaryota > Metazoa > Mollusca > Gastropoda > Stylommatophora > Oreohelicidae > Oreohelix > Oreohelix idahoensis. The sequence continues at coordinate 88,887 of JAMPIV010011449.1, read as the reverse complement.
AACGGGCAACCCGGACACGGGGAATAACCAGCTCTTAGTACCGAAGCAGTACAGAAGCCAGATCTTAGAAATGGGGCATTCTCTTCCCTTTAGCGGACATATGGAACAAAACACAACTATTCAGCGAATAAAAACCCACTATTGTTGGATGATCTGGATTTTGCTGATGATTTGGCTCTCCTGTCCCATAACCGTAATCAGATGCAGGACAAATTGAAAACACTCGATGAGAGGTCACAGCAATTGGGTCTGAAAATACACAGGGAAAAGACAAAAATAATGAGAATAAATGCAGGTAATGAAAACAGGGTTGAACTTGAAGAAACGCCAATACAAGATGTAGAATCATACACATATCTTGGCAGTAATATAGACAAAGTTGGAGGGACAGACAGCGATATCAAAATAAGAATACAAAAAGCAAGAGGAGCTTTCATTGCATTGGGAAATATATGGAGATCAAGAGAAATAGGATCCAACACGAAAATAAGAATCTTCAACTCAAATGTGAAGTCAGTCCTATTGTATGGCTCGGAGACATGGAGAACAACAAAGACAACAACCAAAAAGCTACAGACTTTCATAAATGGGTGCTTGCGTAGAATAGAGGGTTTAAAATGGTATGACAAGGTTACCAATGTGGAACTGATGACAAGAACTGGACAAGTGCCAGTGGAACAAGAGATGAGAAGAAGACGATGGCGATGGATAGGACACACACTGAGGAAACCTGTTGATAGCATTACAAGGCAGTCCTTGTTCTGGAACCCCCAGGGCAAGAGAGGCAGAGGAAGACCAAGAAGTACATGGAGAAGAGAGTTGGAAACAGAGGTGAAAATGATGAGGAGAACATGGAAAGAACTTGAGATGATGGCACGTGACAGGAGGACTTGGCATGTGTTTGTTGAAGGCCTATGCTCCTTTGGGATTGGAGGGTTATGAATGAAAATTGGTGGCCAGGAATGAACTCTGACATTATCAGGCATGTGAAATCCTGCGCCCAGTGCCAACGGGTAGCACCCAAGCACCTGACAGCCCCAGTACCCATGGGGCAAATGCCAATTGTGGGGACTCCATTTGAACGGGTTGCCGTCGACATTATTGGACCCCTGGAAAGGAACAAAAGAAGGAACAGGTTCATCCTGACCTTAGTCGACACTTGCACAATGTGGGCCTAAGCTGTACCGCTAACATGCACAGATTTCAAGCATGTCGCAGAAGCCCTCGTGTAAATCTTTACACGGTTGGGATTCCCTCAACAAGTTTTGACGGACAATGTATCCCAATTCCGTAGCCTGTTAATGGAGGAGATCTTTAAGATCTTGAGGGCCAAACATATCCACACAAGTCCCTACCATCCGGCCGGAATGGGCTCGTGAACGTTTTAATGGCAGCCTCACCACCATGTTACGTAAGCTGGGTCAGGAGAAACCGGAAGACTGGGACCTATATATATCGGCTGCCTTATTCGCCTACCGAGAGGTACCCCAAGCGTCTACGGGATTCCCGCCTGCTACACTTTTATTTGGCAGACCTATAAAGGGGCCACTTGAAGCCTTACTCCGGTCCCTGACAGACCAAAAGGCTGACGAGACAGTCGTCTCTGCAAGAAAATATGTATCTGAGCTCAAGGAAAGGTTAAAGCTAGGATGGGATTTAGCTACTACCACCCTAAAGAAAGCCCGCGCTAAACATGCTAAAAGATACAACAAAGCTGCAAAAAAGAGAGAACTACAACCAGGGGAGAAAACTTAGTTGCTACTTCCAACCGGAAGCAATAAACTTCGCATCGGATGGCAAGGGCCGTTTACCGTCCTTAAAAATGATCTCACGTACTAATTTCAAGATCTCCATTAAAGGAAAGGAGAAGGTCTTCCACATAAATCTGCTTAAGAAATATCTGGAAAGATCAGTGCCATCCTCCGAACATCTCCTGGCTATCGCCATAGCAACGGAAGACGAGGATGATGATGATGGTTGCATGGAGTATCCATTGCAACCCACAGAATCCTTTAAAGATGTCAAGTTCGGCGACAATCTCTCAGTAGAACAACAAACAGAAACCAGGGCTCTACTAAAGCAGTACAGTGCAGTCTTAACGGACGTACCTGGTCGAACAAATCTCATCGAATATGACATGAAATTAACAAACGAGACCCCTGTTCGAACCAGAGTGTACCCCATTCCGTACGCCAAAGCGGATGCACTTCGCGGAGAAATAGACAAGCTGCGCCAGGCAGGGATTATCAGCGAGTCTACATCTCCTTGCAGTTCGAGTGTAGTGCTGTTGCAGAAGCCCAATAAGGAAGTTCGGCTGTGTATTGTTTACCGGTTGCTAAACGCTGTAACGGAATTCCAGCCCGAACCGCTCCAAACTGTTTCTGAGTTGTTCACCAAGCTCAGCAAGGCAACTATTTTCTCCAAGATTGACCTCACTAAAGGTTATTATCAAATACCAGTCAAGGAGGAAGTTAAACCTTTGCTAGCTTTCAGCACTAGTGAAGGACATTACACATTTAATGTGATGCCGTTCGGTTTGCATAACGCACCAGGAGTGTTTACCAGGATGATGAGAAAGCTTTTAGAACCCTTGCAAAGTCCCCACATCCATAATTTCATGGATGACATCTTAATTGCATCGGAATCCTACGATGAACATATTGCTACAGTCGCTATGCTCCTCAGGAGACTACAGGAAACTGGTTGTCGTAAATTTATTTTGGGAGAAAGAGTCTTATAAATAATAGTCCGGTTTAGAGTGTAGAATGATGGTGAAAAGCTCAGTGGTAGAAATGTAGAGAGTAAATATTTGCTTCACAGAGTGCTGGAGGAGAGTAAAGACAGACTTATTTACGACAAATCGTTTCTCTCAATCTACTCTTCAGGCTCATACTGGTCAAACAATTATTTGCCAGTTTCCAGACTCACACCTGCTCTCACACCGATTTGGTGCTTCAAACACACAGACGACGTGGATACAACTATCTTAAACAAATAGGGGAAATTTTATGGGCTTTGGGTAGTCCAACACCGTAACGATTAAGTTTATGTTGTTTATTAAAGTTAAAAAGACAATCACTACAATAATCATTTGTTTACAACAAGAATTATCAAAATTACAGAAAAATGCAAATAACAAGGTAGGGAGGGGGTGAAGAAGATTGGTATCGACTAAGCCCGTCCCGCTTATTAGACAAAGATAAACCCAGTCCAAAGATAGACAGTTATCAGGAACGTAGGTAAGTTAACCTAACAGTAAAGTTAATTACTCTGAAAGAGGTGTTACAAAATTAGGTATGGGTGGTAGAAAGAATCATGTTCTTCCCAATTGTTCTTCCCTTTACTAAGCAAAAGGAAAGAAGGGGGTTTTAAACAGAGTTAACAAATTATCAACTATCCCACTTAAAAGATCAATGTAGGGTATACAGAAAAGATATATATTACCAGGTAAGCAAGTTAACAAAATGGTTACACAAAAGATTTAATTTCATGTCATTCATACACGCGCTAGTAAAGGCCTTCACTCATCTTGCTCTCACTTACCGATTGTGAAAAAATCTGGCACTCCATAGAATAACACAACAGCAGTTACACCTCAAACTAAATGTATGAGTGTTTGTTCAAGTTCCAGCCCCAGATTAGCGGGTAGGCGGTCAGCACATAAAAAGGATCCCGTAATCGCTGGAAAATGAATCTGTATTTGTGTCTCTTTTCTTAATAACAGTTTCTATGGGAGGGCACGGTCTCTGATACCGGGGTGAGGATGGTGTGGTCTATTTGACTTTGCCGCTGATAATAAAATTCTTACGCGTGCTGGTACACTTTATCCGTGAGGAATGGTTTAAGTCCCGTGAGAAAACTAGTCACATCACTGTCCAGGAAAATATGTATTCTCCCTCTGTGTCAGTAAACTAACAAAAGCTCGGGCCAGTGTTCTTCTTCCCGTTACGACTTAAATGGCTTGATGGTGGGTTAAATTTGTCTTTGGGTGTGCTTTCTTTGCTACAAGTTAGATAGCGGAATTCCAAACATAGAATCGCCTCAAAGATTAAAAATTTACACACTCTCAACAAATTCTGCTTCAGGGGAGCTCTACACACTTTTTATGCTTTGCTTTGCTTATATTGATTTGCTTTATTGCTTTCTTAATGCTGGGATCGCACAGGTTACGATCACTCTGTATGAAAGAAAAAAAGACATGTATTATACCGAAAACAAATAACCTTCTAAAGCGCGATGAATTTCCCGTTAAGACTATTTATATACGCTCGCGTATTTAATTATATATTTAATAAAACACTGCGCGAGTTTTAGTGGTTAAAACACACATCTATAAATATCGGACTTAACTAAATTTATTAATTATAAATTCCTTCGCGACTTTAAAAGTTAATTTAAGCATTTAACATCTATTATCTTTTGGAAATAATATAGCTGGTATATCGTTACATTTACAACTGGAACTATTGAGATGGTTTAATTTAATAGATTTAAATTAACACAAAATCCAGTGAAATAGAATGAATGAACTAAACCGCTGATCACTTTACACAATATATATTACCGCTTTGCACAGAAATAAAATTCTCTGCAAATATATATAAAAATCCATGGGATAATCTAGCAAGATTTCAAATATAGCTAGTGAATCTGTTAAGTTCTGGCCAGCGAGTGATAAAGTGTATTTCTACGTGGTCTGTATATATCTAGAATGAAATGAAAGATGAGTGGGACATGAGAAACTTGACACCTTTTTAGATCTCAGAAGACTTTTGGGGATCTGACCGCCAGACCAAAGAGAGAAGCCGCCCCTGGCCTCTCGAATCTTCGCTCGCTGCTTGCGTCGGCTTTCCCCGTTCGCTCCGACTGCGATCGGTTCCGTGTTTAACACCGAGATGCGAAATCGTTTCAGGGACCACTACTGTGTTTGATAGCATGCCGCCCGTCCTTCCTGAGATCTCCCCCAGTGTCTTTCTTCTGACCGCTCTGGTCCATCTTGCGAGCGGTTTAGTGTTCGCGCGGAGATGAGAAATACCTGCGAGAAACTAGCTTCTCTGCTCGGGGATCGTCTCAGTGTCTTTAGATCTCATGCCGCATACTAAATGAGTCCCGGTGGAATCGGTTCGCTCTGGCGACACCAAAAAAGTTACAACAAATGTTCATGGGTTCTAATGTTATGAAAAGCTAAAAGTCCCTTTAATCATCCATCAAATCAGGGAAAATTCACTTGTCGAACTAGACGTACGTCACACTGGTTTCACAGCCAGACCTAGAAAATGTCTCATCGGATTTGAAAAGCTAGACTTCCTGGGGCATACTATTTCTCACGGATGCAGTTGGCCTGTTAAGAAGAACATGGAGAAAATAGTTGCAGCAAAAAGCCCCCGAACAAAGAAAGACATCAGGTCATTTTAATCACTATGTGCCTTCTATCAAAAATACATCCAGAACTTCAACGGACTGACAGCACCTCTGACTGACCTCACCAAGAAAGGTTGTCCTGATAAGGTCATGTGGGATCAAAAGTGCGAACATGCATACAGCACTTTGAAAGGACAGTTGTCGGCATACCCCATCCTAAGGTTACCTGACCTTAAGAAACCTTTTGTACTGAGAGTTGACGCGTCAGGTCAGGGCATCGGGTCAACATTGCTGCAAGCCGAGGACAGTGACCCGAATATGCTATTCCCAGTAGCTTACGCAATCGGAAACTAAATAAAGCTGAACGCACCTACAGTGTCGTTGAAAGAGAATGTCTCGCTTTGATTCATGGCATTAGACGCCATCATGAGTTTCTGTATGGTACTTCTTTCACGGTGCAAACAGACCATGCTCCATTAGCTTTCCTGGGTGCCAATAAGGAATTCAACGCAAGGATAATGCATTGGGCCTTATTATTGAGTGTTTATTCCTTTAAAGTGGAATATATTCCGGGAAAACAGAATGTCGGAGCTGACTTCTTGAGTAGAAACTAGACCACGGAGGAAGAGGAGAAAATCGATGATGCCAATCATCCAAAAGCTACCGATCAGGGCAGCTTCATTGTCATAAATGAAACATGAAAACGAGTTTCCATGTCTCAAAAGTGGGGACGATTGTGACCTATGTCTAGGTATGACAAGTGAATTTCCCTGACTCGATGGATGATAACAGAATATTGGCCTCTCATAACTTTAGAACCTCTGATCATTTGTTGTAACTTTCATCATCCGCGGCATTTCAACGTGGACTAATTAAGCATGCAGCATTTCCAGGAGGATTTTACACGTTGGATCATAAATATACATACAGTCTGCTATCTTCTATGAACTTTTGAGATCGCATGGCCTTTTGATAGGAGGTAAAATCACGCCCACGACCATCTCTGAGAACGATTTATAGCAATCTTTTCCTTAACGCCGGCCCAAAAGGGGACCTAGCCAGAGACTCACTCCTGTTTCTAGAGCAATTAACAGCAGTTCATTTTTTCTTATCTTGCTATAACCCCGCCTGATGGGAGGTGCCTAAGCATCTCGGGAGAGCGGTCACATCAAAGACAGGCTGGTCTTCAGAATTAAACGTAGAAGCGATACATCTGAGGAATCAGGGAACTCTCAGCTAACGAAGTTAGTTTCTCGTAGAGATTTCGCACTCTCATGCGAGCAGCCTGAGACGAACGGAGATCGGAAGCCAGGGAAAAATATTGGTTAACACAACGGCGTAGAACCTCGAATTTTCCTCAACATCAAGAAAAGTGTGAAAATCTAACACGTCCCATTTAAGTTACATTTCTAATAGTATAAATAAAGAACTCAGAAAACTGCATTTTATCATTTGTTCTGACAGAATCCTAAGATTCACTAGCATATATTGGATCCCTACATTGTTGGCTATTGGAGTGAATTCTTTTCTGTGCAGACAGTAATTTTTACATTGGCTTCGAGTGATCAGTGGTCTAGTTATTTCATTTTATTTCACCGGATTGTGGTGTAAATTTAACCTTATTAAATAAACCATCTTTCAAAGTTCTAGTGCAAACTAAATGTTACATCTATAAGTTTATTTCCTGATACAATAGCAGCGTAAATTAATTGTGCAGCCGATTAAGGGAATTATAACTTTAATACAGTTTAGTTCTGTAGAAATAGATGTGCTTTTAACTATTAACCTCACGGGAATTTTTTCCTGATTTATTAGTTAAAGACGCGAGTGCAGAAAATAGTCTAACTGTAAATGTCTCGCGCGTTAGATTTTAATATGATTTCATTGCATTTCAAGTTTTTTCTATTTGTATCCAGAGTGATCTTTCGAACTTTGCATCTCAGCTATTAGGCAGCCTTTAAGCAGCCATTACGCAGCAATAGAATATATATAGCGTCTTGCCGACTCAGTTCGATTACTCCAGTGATATATGAACTTATTTTAAAGCTAAACTTGTGGCGACCTGTTGCGGGTCTCGCTCTTCTGAAATTAACTGAGAACAAAGCCACCCAAGAAACACTTTTAAAATCCCAATTCATAAAGTCGTTAAAACTGGAAGCAGAACAATTGACAGTCATCATCATCATCATCAGTTGCCATCTCCACAACGAAGGTTGGCTGTAATGGATCTCCAACGTCTTCTGTCTCTTGCCTTGATGGTGCACTCTGATAGACTCTTTCCTGTCCATCTCTTGATGTTGTCTTCCCACTTATAGCGCTGTCTTCCCATTGCACGTTTGGCTTCAACTCTCCCTTCTGTTATGGTCTTCTGCAAGGTGTTATGCCTTTTTATGTGGCCAAAGTATTTTAGCTGTCGAACTTTGACCTCCCTCATTAGTTCTCTTTTCATACCTAGATTTTCTAGGACCTCCTTATTTGTTTTCATCTCTTTCCATGAGATACGCCCCATTCTTCCATATATCCACATTTCAAGAGCCTCAATTCTTTCTTCCAACTGCTTATTCATCGTCCATGTTTCTGCACCATACAGAAATGCAGAATATATATAACACTTTATGATTCTCAGTTTTAATTTGTGAGATAACTGTTTGGATGTCAGTATATGTTTCATGTTGTTGAATGTAGCTTTGGCCATTCCTATTCTCTTCTTGATTTCTGTTTCACATCTGCCATCTTCTGTTATTATATGACAGTAGCAATATTTTATTCATGCTCTCTTGTTGTGAAGAAGAACATAGATTTACCTGAACACTGTCTGTCAAGTATATTCAGTGGATTTTACCCCCCCCCCCCCCCCCCCCTGCCATGAAGAAGAACTTACCTCAGTGTTTTTGTAGTTTGTGACATTACGGCAAAAGAAAGTTATCTCCACCAGCTGTGCCAATCTTAGACACCACACAATACCTCACACCTAGCCAAGTGCCTGTGCCATCCATTAGGAACTTTTATCTAACAAACCAACAGTAGCCTTTACGCTTCACCGTCTGGCGATTTTTGAGACTATTAGCTACCAACCCACCTCGTTAAATCTGGGGCCTGACACAGAAGAAATAAAAAGACAATTTCCATTGTTCTACGGTATTACCTGCTGTTGTAAAATTCATATGAAGTGCCAGAATGCACAATTTGGTAAGTCTGTGTGTGACTGTGTGCTGGCCAGCCCAAGAGTGTTTTTTTTTGAATGACAGGAGATTTAATCTTTTCACCCTTATAATTAGTTCAACCTAGTATTAAGGTGTACGGTATTCATTGTACGGGACTTCTCCTAGCGGGATTGTGTAACTGTGTTCATTTCCCCCTCCAGTAAAATTTGTTGAATAAAGGGAAACATTTGAGAACCCTAGCTTTTCCACCCCCCCCCCCCCTTATTACTGTAACCCCCATTGTCTCAGAGTAATAAATTTACCGTTGGGTTAAATTGCCTATCTCTGATCATCATCATCCCCCCTTCCTCCCCCTTATCTTTGGGACCGGGTCTTTTCTGTTAGTAAATACAAGCGGGAAAAGGTGTATTATATACTTCTCCTAAAAAACCCTCCCCCCTTGTCATATTTGTATTCTGTAACCTTTGATTTCTGACTGTAAATTGATAATTATTTGTGAACTGATTCTATGATAATAAAAGTATTAAAACTTTATTAGCATTATTGTCGGCTGGCCCAAATCCAACATTTCCCATATTTGTTATCGTATTCACGTACGTTGTGCGTCAGAATCACCAAATCGGTGTGTGTGCCTGAGCGACTGGTACTGACAAACAATTATTTGTTCAGAAGAGTGGTAGGAATAGTTTTGAGAGACAAATATTGTCGTAATAAGAGACTGTCCTTACTCTTCCCAGCACTTGTGAATCTACTACCTCACTTTCCTAAATCCTTATTCTCACAGAGCCTTCACTATCATTCTACACTCTAAAGGGACCAATATCCACCAGAACTCTCTCAGATAAATTTACGACAGTCCTCCAAAAATTACAACCAAAATGATGCACTAATTGCATTCTACCCCGACTCAGTGTTCAGGTTAATTTCCTTTCCTGTTGTTACTTTTTGGAAACTAAATATGTGTTTTCCTGTTAAGGCCAAGGTTTATAATATCGTTCATAAAGTAAGTCGTAAACAAATTGTTTTGCAACATTAAGGTCAGAATCTCCTAAACATTATACGTGAGAGAAGTTAGTTACTCGTTAAACGTTCGTTGTCCCACACGACTTTGCTTTCTTCAGTAGTTTGTACTCTTTTGTTATCAGACTAACTCAATCCAGGACAATCCCGTGTTTTCAAATAAATCTGTCAACTCTTCCTACAATTATCCCACCTGCAAAATGTCTGAAGTAATTGCTTCCCATGCCAGGAAGTTAAACTGACCGAGCCAGCTTGCTTACAATGCTAATGACCGTACGTGTGTGTCGGTTCACTTAAAATACAAACGGACACAGCCTGTCCTTTCTTGGGTTCATCGTCATTTCCTACCACAATAGATGTGTGAGACGTAAACTGACTGATGAAAGTGACAGTTCAACATGTAGTGTAAAAAGTTGACCTATATGAACTGATTGATGAAAGTGACAGTTCAACAACATGTAGTGTAAGAAGTTGACCTATATGAACTGATAGAGGAAAGTGACAGTTCATCAACATGTAGTGTAAAACGTTGACCTGTATGAACTGATAGAGGAAAGTCAGGCTGAGAATTGGATTATAAATTATTGTAAGGACCAGTTGTTGTAGATCATGGAAGTAGTATCAATGATTTCCGGTCATGATCATGGGCTACTATGTATTTTACCAAATACATCCATCACCAAATCAGTCAAGGCAGCTATTTGTGCCGGTCTGAAATAGAAAACTGGGTAGTAGTAGTATTGTCCATTGACTGAAACACAAACTTATAAATATTAATTACGGGGAACCAATGTCTGCTTTATAATTTGCTTTAAGTGTAAAAACATTCTTTTTTTCTATTAAAAATAAGGTACAGAGAGATTATCCTGCAAAAAGAGAAAAAATAGTACGTTTTTATAATTTTATAATACATTTAAGACTGTTAGTTTTTTTAAATAGACATTTTTATGCAAGAAATATTTTTATTAACAATGTGAAAAGGATCTCCTCCCTTCAACATGCACATAATGTCCCCTGAGTTATCACGCGCTTTCCTATGTGTCACAATTAATCTGTTTTATTTTGTAAACTGGAAGCATGAAGCGGTGGCAGTGGAAAATCAACCACTGTCCGTGATGTTAATGTACCTAGTCATCAACCACGGTCCGTGATGTCAATGTACCTAGTCATTATCAACCACGGTCCGTGATGTCAATGTACCTAGTCCTCAACCACGGTCCGTGATTTCAATATACCTAGTAATCAACCACGGTCCGTGATGTCAATATACCTAGTCATCAACCACGGTCCGTGATGTCAATGTACTGTGACAGTACGGCCAACACTAACGCAAGTTATCACGTTAGTATTAGAAATAAAGTCTAACAGACCGACGTACTTGAATAAGACTAGCAAGTATAAGCACTAGTAAAGATAAGATAACTCTTAGAAATTAATAGTTAGCTCCCCTTAATTAATAGGCGAAGATCTAGGCATTGTTGACACTTGAGTGAGGGTGTACAGAAAGCTTTGCACGGGATTGAGTACTTTTATAAGCACAGTTGAGAACTAGCTTCTGAGCGAGACACATCAGTCTTGCAGATCGGTGAGTTTTCCTTGTTAGAAGTTGAGAACTATCCCTTTCTGCAAGTAGAACCTTTAAACACTGTGGTAAAGTGGGATGATATAAATATTTATAGGGGACTTAGTGTACTGACTGAGATCAGCTGTGAAGGTATCTGTATCTAATAGGTGTAGAGTTTTACAGATAACCTTACTTGCTACCACATTTATAACTCAGTCAGAATTATTCTGGAATATAGTGATGACTACGTTAAATGTCTAGGGTTATGTAAATGATGCAGTGTAAGTCACAACAACAACAGACAGATAAACAATTTAATTTATTCCACCACACTTGACAACACTGTGACACTCACACACATTTAACATTCTATAAGATTATCTTAAATGAGTCACTGGTAAAGTTTCAAATATATATGTATTAATTACTTTCACTAATATATATCCTGATTCAACTACAAAGTGAACCAGGAATCACAATCAAATGTAATCACAATTTATATGTACAGAATTTATAAATATGAACCTTGTAGTGACATATTTTATTAATATTATCCTATGTGTGTCAGTTGTGTAGTAGTACTATGAGGTAATACTGGTTTTGTTTTTCAAGCTATGTTGTTATTTGTCATCATGACTTCAAGTGTTTGTTTATCTGGGAAATAGTATGGGGGAAAAGTTCACAGTTCCTGTCAATTTAAACAAGGTATTGTCCCTCTTTTTTTACTAAAATGTCAATTTTTGAGGGGACACATAATGTTGAGCTCCACTGGCCACAGAGGCTTAACTTTCGTGATGGCGGCAGGAAAAGACTCCTCTGCTCGATTGCTCCCCTGTGTTCTGGAGACACCTCACTAGTTGCTATCTGGACCCAGGAGTATGCTGTCAGCCTCCAGATTCAGCAAAGCTCAGACCAGGTGCTGCTCAATAACTTTAGGACCACAGTCCCTGAAACAAGAAGGTTGTACCTCCTACTTCATAACTAATTTATAATCTATTTCCAGACTGAACACAATACATAACAAACACTGAGTTCAGAGCGGTAGGCCAACTGCTATCTTCATCTGAAACAATTGACATCAGTATACTCCTCCCTAATGGTTACTACGCCTCTGCAATTCCAGCATTATTTCTTTCTAGTCAATAAGATAGGTGTCAGTGTACTGTTTGGCAATTCCATGTAGTTTTACTTTCCTCCGACACCTTCTGTTCAGGTTGGAGCACTATATAGGCTTTGCCTCATGTTCGCTACTGAACCACACACATATACAGACATAAATTATCAATTTACATTCAATTTTCATTAAAAAGATATCAAATATTTCAAGCTTACCACAATTCATGGAAATAATACAGAATTACGTTGACTGGCAATGAATATGGCACAAAATCCGACCTGCCACTGTCTCAGGCTTTTATTTAGAAAAATATAAGCTGAATCTCAACGCACTGTTGCTTTAGAAAGTTTATTTGAAAATGTGGTGCTGACCTGACGCTCCTAATTGACTATATTGGCGGGTCTAACCAATCGAGCCATGTTTACACAAGCGTTTGAAAAAAAAGTACCCTTCCTTCCGTCTCCCCTAACAACAAAAGATAGTATTTGTAGCCCGACTAATCGTGTTTAGAATTTCATTTATTGCGCTCCAATCAAATAGGATTTAACATGGGGACCTATTTCCCGTACAATGGTGGTTTTAAAATCTGCCACTGAGCGATTCTGATTTTGGGGTTGTCTGACACCCTCACTATTTCTTTTGGCTATAATTTGTTAATTCCTAGACTATTTGCGTAACGTTTAACATATTCTTTGTCAGCAAGTCCTAAGGAACCCAAATATACAAATTTAAAGGAGCTAAGTGGCTGCGTTCAAAATATGCATTTTCTTCTAGGATAGTCGTGCTGTTGCCACCTCCTCACTTCCAAACTTTATGGTGTCTGGTGTACTGTCATGTTTTCAGACATAAAACAGTATAATGTCATATTTCCCAATAAGCATTTTGTAAGTTTTTAAAACCTAACTCTCGTATGGGTAGTGTTTTTTTTTTCACTGTCTATCTGAAAAAAAAGTTAGTGCATGTGGCCTCACACGCGTGATGGTAGTAATTGTATAGCGAGACGCGGGTTAGTATTGCATGTGTTCCGGCTTTCAGCCCTCCCTTCTCTCTATCCTAATTCCATCTGTCTGTTCGTTTATGGTAACGTAGTGTATAAAATGACATGAATGGAATATTAAATATAGGTCAGCTTGCGTATCTCAAGGTTTTTCTTAGAAAGGGAGTACACGTTTTATTGTGTTGTGGAAACGCGTGTATGCTGCAGAAGGCTTTTACTATCAACGTGAAACGTTACAATTTGCAGACGAAGTAGAAAACAAGGGGGATTTCGAGTACAGTCATTGTGACAGCACTGTTCTTTACCATTCTTCTTTCCTTTTATTGAAGTTATTTGTTAGGCTTTACATTTACCTGATAATTTATATATGTGGATTAGAATTTCTCACGACAAATTCTCCCCACTTAAAACAGACGTTATATGTCAGTCTATAATTCTATATACACATAGAGAAATTTATTATTTTTCCTGGAGTTTAGGGTGATTCTCATCACACGGATGGCGGCTTAAAAAATCCGCTCCCAGATTTGTTTTTCCACTTATATACTCTATGCTAAACTCAAATGGCTGCATCAGTAATGACCAACGGAGTAATCTAGAATTTTCATGTCTAGCCTGCGCTAGAAACGACAAGGGTTTGTGATCCGTTTGCAACTTAAATGCTTTCCCATACAGATAAATATTGAATTTCTTTATCGCCCATATTACTGCAAGACATTCTTTTTCGCTAGTTGAGTAATTGGTTTCAGCTTTATTCAACTTTCTGCTAGCATATGCCACTGGGCTTAATTCCCCATCCAATGCATCTGATTTCTGTAGCAGAGTTGCACCTAACCCAATATTACTGGCATCCGTCCTTACAATGAATTCTTGACTTAAGTCAGGTAATTTCAAAATAGGTTTACTTGTGAGCTTTTCCTTCAATTCCTGGTAAGCCATTTCACATTGTGGTGTCCATGTAATTCGATCTGGATGTCCTTTACGTGTCAAATCAGTTAACGGTGCACATATGGAATTAAAGTTTTTGATATACTTTTGGTAGAAACCACATAATGAGACAAAGGATCTCACGTCTTTCTTGGTTTGTGGTCTCGGGGCTTTCTTTAGTTTCTCTAAATTCTTTGGGTCAGGGGTCATGTTTCCCTGATAAACTGTGTGTCCCAAGAATTCCAATTCTTTACATCCAACGCAACATTTGGTTGGTCGGGCTGTTAAATTCGCTTCCTAAGTCGATTAAACAGCATGTTCAGAGAGTCAATGTGTTCCTCAAATGTTTCTGTTGCTATAAGGATATCATCCATGAAATTTGTGATACATGGATTATTCAGAGGGTCCAATAATTTTCTCATCATTCTAGAGAAGACACTAGGCGCATTTTTCAATCCAAATGGCAATCTATTAAACTCATAGTGTCCTTCTGAGGTACTAAAAGCTAGGTATGGTCTAACCTCAGGCTTTACTGGAATCTGATAGTATCCTTTACTCAGATCCACTTTTGAGAAATATTTAGCTTTATTTAGTCTGGCAAACAGCTGATTTGTATCCGGCAATGGATCCACCTGTCCTTCTGTAATAGCATTCAGTCTCCTGTAATCTACACAGAGTCTATGTTCTCCAGAGGGCTTCCTTAAGAGTACAACACCGGAACTATACGAAGATTCACTGTGTGAAATAATTCCTTCCTTCAACAAATAGTCTATCTCTTCCTTCAAAGCTTTCTCCTTAGCAAAAGGAATCGAATAGGGTTTCATACAGACAGGTGTGGGGTCTATCAGTTTCATATCATATTCCAATAAGTTTGTATGCCCCGGTCGGTCTGTTAACACCTCTGCATGATTATCTAGAACCTGTTGCACTCTCTCTTTCTGAGTTTTCGTTAAATGTGTACTGATTTTCACCTGTGCCGCTGTCTCACAGGGGTGTAATGGATATTCAAATGATGAAAGTGGTTCCTTTTTCATCTCCATGGCAATGGACAAGGTCAACAAGTGTGTCTCTTCCTGATGTTCTCTTTCCAAATATTTCTTCAGGAGATTCACATGATAGATTTTTTCTTTCCCCTTCTTATCTATCTTATAATTGGTTCTAGACACCTTCTCTAGAACTGTATATGGACCTTGCCATCCAATTTGTAACTTATTCTGACTACCGGGTAGAAGAAGCAGTACCTTCTCTCCCACAGCCAAATCTCTGTCTTTAGCTTTCCTGTTATAATAGGCAGCATGTTTCTTCCTGGCTTGTTTCAAATTTTCATTGGCAAGTTTCCAGCCAGTTTTTAAACGAGTGGTCAGCTCATTCACATATTGGTATGAGGATGTAATATTTTCCTCTGCCTTTTCATCAGTCCACGTTCTTAACAGCGTTACATATGGACCTTTAATTTTGTGGACCTATTTGTCCATGCACCGGTATGGTCTCTTCCACTCGAAGCGCTATAGTGATGATTTTTCTTCCCAGAATTATCATGCACAAAACGACCGCTACCAATTTTTCTCTTGGGGCTGTCTCCCCACTTAAAATTCTTGATGAGTGATTTCCTCTCTACATCTTCTTCCTCCAGTTTGTTTAAGTCCGATTGAGGGATTTTCGGCTTATCCTGGGGTAAGACATCTTTTTGCACTCTCCGCATAGTGGCCATTGTAAAACAGTTAAGTGAAGCTTGTCCGTGAAAACGGGCTTCTCATTCCCTTTGGTCCACTTTATCAAATTTATACTTCTTTTTATTGTCAGGCCTAATTTTGCCCCTTGGCATGTCCAGGTCCTGATCAATGTTCCCACTTGTGGGTGTTCCCTCATGTGCTATGCTACACCTTTCTACAAAATTCTCAATGTCCCATCTTGCCTTGGGCCAATAATAATTGTGAGCCACCTTTTAGATGATGGTGTAATGTGCTGTAAACCATCTGTAATGTAAAGTGTGTGGTGTATGGTGTGTTCTCTTTCTTCGGTAAAGCTCCACTATCAATCACTGTAGCATGTTGTGTGTGGTGCCACTACTGTATATGTCCATTGTAGTGTACCGAGTTGTTGAGATCAGGCATGCTCCAGTCTACCCAGCTCTAAATGGGTAACTCACCCTAGACCTGAGTTAGGGAAGGCAAAGGCAACTGTATGCAGTATTTTCCCTCTAAGGCTCCAGGGGAAGCAGGCCCTAAACTTGGTCAATTCAACCGACGCAGGATGGTGTATATATGGAGTAGAAGTGTAGAGTGTGATTAACGCGAATGGTGGACTGTTCGTGTTCTGACCAATCTAAGCACTCATTCACTTGTGTCTACAAGGCACCAATGCAGACTGCTGGAATCTTTGTTTACACAGTTTATTTAGACGCACACACTGGGACATAACGAGTAAATCATGGGTATAGGTTGACACATCAATTTGCAGGCATACATAGTAGATCCCAAGTCATGACACATTCATAAATAATGGGTAGTACATCAATAGCTTCCAATGTCATGATACATTATGGCCGCATCCCCTATCTGACTAAACGCGTCAGTGAAGGCGGATCGGTAAGTAACTAAAGTTGCTTTATGTTCACAGTTTATATCATATTATGAAACCACGATAAGGGGTTTCTATCAAAATTGAGATCTCCTTGCCACTGTCCGAATAGTAAGATACATGCCCCGTTCTTTGGACAGTGATTCAAAAATATGATGACAGGAATGTAACATGGCCGCCTTCCTGAGTTGTCGCTCACTCACTCACAGGAGGATATATATAAGCCAAAGTTAATTTGAAATGCATATGAATAATTTCCTAAAGTTTCTCCATACAGTTCTACAGTAATCCAGTTACTTCACGTAGACATAACTGCTGTATGGAAGCCCGTCATCTTCGTCGATACAAACATGACCCTAGCGTTGCGAAGCACAAAATTCCAGCTAGGTCTAACCGACATGAGATCATCAAAAATAGGGTCTGGCATTACCTGGAGTCCGAATCATACATGATACCGTACATTAGGAGAGTCTCTAACACAAACTCTAGTAGAGACACAATCTCCTACAGAAGAAAAACCACTTCATAAATCATTTTTACTTAAGAATGTACCAGCCCTTGAAAATGCGTAACCGCCATTGTAAACGGTACATCGGAACTCATCACGACTTGTCAAGACAACTCATACTTCCGCTAGAGCGGCATAACAAGAATATAGTCCTGCCTACCCATCCAAAATATACAATATAGGACTGATTCTACTTGTACTAATAATATGTAATACATATGAATTCAGGCCATAAACATAATAAGCAAATTAATCTATTTTCTGGCCCTAACAAATAAGTACGGACATGAGTGCAATATCCATGCGCCGGATCAATATCAAGAACGATTACTCCTATAATCAAAAGTGTGAATCAATCATGGATTATCTAGCTTTACCATAGACAGCATTTTCATACACAAATGAATGAATGTCTATATCTTTTCCATATTAAATAGCCATATCGATTTTTGTAATATGTGCGTCAAAATATGCACGCAACAGATTACCACACCCCTCGGGAAAAAAAAATGGTACTTTTTTTTTTTGAAATACATCTAGGAGCAACATACAATAGGCTCACAACGCACCAATAACAATGCGCAGATGATAAGCATAAGTTTTATGACCTTAGAGAAAGTACTTCTCTAAGTATAAATATTTCCAGAGAGGTGTCACCAACGCATACTACAATATTAGCAATGACACAATTTCCACATTAGTTTATACATAAATTTCATCTAAGATATCTTAACATCATGATCATCAAAGACGAAAAAACATTGAAAGATCAGCGGTGAATAAATATCAATGAACCGCTAAGTAGTGTTACAATCAATATATGATATATTACATATGTGTACACATTTCAACATAGGAACAACTGTATCAAAGTTGTATAACAGTTATGAATCATGTGGGCATCTAGACAAAATATCTGCCATCACATTTTCTGACCCACGGATAGCTCGCACCGAAAAATGAAATGGCTGTAGAGCAATCGCGTATCGCGTTGATCTCGCGCTCTTCAGATTTTTACTCTGAATAGCCGTAAGAGCTTTCTGGTCAGTTTCCACAATGAAATGCGCGCCAAGAAGAAATCTTTGCAGTTTAAGGATTGACCAAACCATAGCCAATAATTCACGGTCTAGGACCGAGTAATTCTTCTCTGCGGCATTTAATTTCCGAGAAATATACATCACAGGATGCAGAGTTCCAGAGTACTCTTGCATTAGTGCTGCTCCAATCCCGGTGGATGAAGCGTCACTACGAAGAATAAATGTCTTATCCTTAGAAGGCAATACTAGGATAGGTGAAGTAGAAAACATAGTTTTAACCTTATCCAAAGAGGATTGACATTCTTGAGTCCAATGGACTACATTAGGAGACCCTTTCTTTAGCAAGGAAGAAAGAGGTGACATAATGGAGGACAGATTCGGAATGAATCGTCCATAAAATTGTATTAGACCTAAGAGACTTCGCACTTGCTTTTTAGTCTTAGGAATAGAAATGTTAAGTATCTTACTTGTATTATGGTCTTCTGTTTTTAGGAACCCATGACCAACACGGTGTCCTAAGAAAGATATTTCGCTAAAACCAATACATGCTTTCGATGGTTTCGCTGTCAGGTTATGCTCGCGTAAGATAGACAATAGTTCATTTATCCCATTATAGTGATCGTTCCAAGTATCACTGAAAAGACAGATGTCATCAAGATACGCAATGACATCTGAGCGATGAGATAGGATTCGACGCATCATGCGTACGAATGTTGCAGGGGCGTTCATAAGACCGAAAGGCATGAAATTCCATTGGAATAGACCCCTAGGCGTCGAAAAAGCAGTAAACGGTTTGGCGTGTTCGGATAATGGAACTTGCCAATATCCCTTAGACAAATCGAGTTTAGTAAAGAAATGAGAATTCGATAGTCTCGTAAGTAGCTCTTCTAGTAAAGGCATAGGTTCAGCATCAAATTTCGTCACTTGGTTCAATTTGCGATAATCCACGCAAAGACGTATGTTATTGTCTTTTTTTCGTACAATAACCATCGGCGAAGAATATGCTGATGTGGATGGTTCAATAATTTTTAACTCTATCATCTCATCCAACTCTTTCTCTACCTGTGCTTGAAAATGTATCGGGATAGGATACGGTCTGACTCTTATAGGACTATGGTCAGTAAGAATAATGTCATGTTGAATGACATCAGTTTGACCAGGAATGTCAGTAAGGACATCCTGAAATTGTTCTAACATAGTAGAAACTTGTTTCTGCTCTCCTGGAGATAATTCGGGAGAAATTGCAACATCTTTCCATGATTCATTAGAGTGAAGAGGAATCATTGGAAAAGGTAGATTTACATCCGAGAAACTCGTTTCCTCATCCTGTATTACTGACAGAGATGAGTACTGTCCATGTTGGACTGGAAAATCGTCCGTTGCCTGGAAAACAGGTTGTAAATAATCCGGACGTTCATGGAATTCCGTGAGCATGTTGATGTGGAAGGTTTTACGCTTCCCGTCAATATCGACGATATAGTCAACATCGGAAACTTTTGATATTATATCGTACGGACCTTTCCAAGAAATAAGAAGTCTATTTTCCCTACAAGGTAGCAAGACAAATGCTTTGTCACCTGGACAAAGTTGTCGCAAGCATCTCTTTTTATTGGCAAATTCCCTTGCCTTCTGTTTCGCAAATTCAGAAGAAGCAGTTGCCAATTTGCATGCTTCAATAATCTTGTGTCTAAGTGCGATGACATATTCATAAGAGGATTTTGTGTCATCGACAATATTATCAGCAGTTATAAGATCATGAAGTAAGGACATAGGACCTCGCGGTTTCGCGCCAAAGACAAGTTCAAAGGGAGAAAATCCTGTATGTTCGTTGGCGACCTCTCTATATGCAAAGAGAGCCGCGGGTAAAACCCTATCCCAATCCTGAGGATGATCTTCTGTTATCTTACCTAGTAGGTTTTTCAGAGTTCTATTCAGACGTTCCACCATCCCATTGGACATAGGATGATAAATACTACTCAGCGATCTCTCTATCTTAAGAGTCGACATTACTTGAGACATGGTATCCGATATGAGTTGGGTACCATGGTCGGATAATATTTCTGCTGGAAATCCCAGACGAGAAAATATTAACCAAAGAGCATCTGCGACATCAGCAGTAGTTATGCTCTTTAGAGGAACAGCCTCCGGCCAACGTGTGCACATATCAACACACGTCAAAATAAATTGGTGTCCTCTAGCAGACTTTATCTTAAATGGACCAATGATGTCTATCGCCATTTTTTGAAATGGTCGAATGGGAATGTCTGCAGCCTGAATAGGTGCATCATGGCGTGGACCTCTGGATTTAATCTCTTGACATACTTTACAAGATCGACAATAGATTCGTATGTCCTTATTCACAGCAGGCCAAAAGAAGATTGAAGAACTCTAGCTTTAGTACGGGAAAAACCCATATGTCCAGCACACTGCGAATCATGAGCGTGCTGTAAGATTTTAACTCTCATATTTTTAGGCACAAGGATTTGAGAATGAATGGACTTAGCGGAGTCTTGTACCATACGTACAAGTACGCCATTCTTCATCGTAATCCAAGATTTACGATTTGTATCCTTATTCGGATCACCTTTTGTTGCCAGAGTAAAGAATTTCTTTAGAGTAGGATCATCTTCCTGCTGTTTTATAAAGGAATCATGGGAAATCTCCAAGGGATCATCTTGGATCTGCGCATCATTATCTTCAGAATGTGAAGATTGTGGCATATTAAGAGCTTGAGCCCTAGTGATTACTGCATTAGCAGATTGCATATTAACATTTTCCCAATTAGAAATTTGCTGTGGAGTGCATTCTTTCACTCCATGAATGCGACCGATGATAAGATCAGCGATCGGATTCGGCAAGAGACATGCTTGCACCTCTCCTGTAAAGAAAGGCGTAGCAATATTGATAATGGCAGTGGAGTACTTCTCCAATGTGCCACCAAATGTTACACATTTGACTATATTGCCTGTAGCTCGAGAAGGATTTACGAGTGATTGCCTCACTCCGATGGTAGTGCACCCCGAATCGAAAAGAATTGATACCGGAGTACCATCTATTAGGCCCCTATTAAAGACAAGAGCACCCCTTCCATTATGCGCGATTGACGCAGGGAGAGCGGGAAGCGGGTGACCGCAGCTTAAAGTAGAAACTGTGGTTGGATCGAATAATGTTTTGCATTGCGAACACTGAGATGCTCTAGCAAAATCGAAAGCGGAATTTGCTACACTATTGGAGTCTTTTTTATCATTATTCTGATTATCGGCGTCGTGGAACTCCTGTTGTGCAGAGTTAGCCTGGTAATAAGATTTACCATGTCTTTTGTGTTGTGATCTACCTCGGTTATAATTGTCTCTATAATTATTATTTCCTCTGTTATAACCCCTATTTGGGTTTGAATCATAATATTCATGATCATAATCATCACGCTCATTATACTGAGTATCCCTGTAATATTGGTTTTTTTGTCTCCATGAAGCACTTGGGTAGTTCCTATAGCTACTCCCTTTTCGAGAATTTCTAAAATTATGGGTACCCCTCGCGTGTCGAGGACTATCAGCCCGATTCCAGTTCTTCGAAGAAGAACCCTGATTTGAGTGGTTATCTTGGTTTTGATACTTATTCCAATTAACCTTTTTATCAAATTTATTTTTAGCTCCTTGGAATTTGTGTGAGTAATTCTGATTATATTCTGTTGCCGAAGCAACTGGCATACTCTCTTTAATGTTAGAGTTACTAAGAATCATGTCAGGGTGTGCCGTGGCATACTGGTCACAATATTCTTCCATTTGCTTTAATGTACTAGGTTTACGCTCATGTAAGAACTCTAGGAATGATTTATTTACCGAAGACATGACCTTGTCTCTTAGCAATAAATCCGTAAGACCATCAAATGTTTTCTCTATTTTGGATAATTCAATCCATCGTGAAAGTGTAATTCGTGCTTTTGAGATGAATTCTGAGAATTCTACACCTACCTCAGGTCTCATTGTTTTAAACAAAAGACGATAACCTTCTTCAGACAGCTGATATCTCTTTATCAAAGCTGCCCTAATAGCATCATAATTATCCTTGTCGGCCTCTTCAACGAAATATAACTTACTCAGAGACTCCCCTTTTAGATTTTCAGACAACTGATTCACATACTGTGATTTGTCAACATTATGAGCTCGACAAGCACGTTCAAATCTAGAAAGCCAAAATGTTATGTCATCACTGGTAGGGTTGAACGCTGGTACCTTGACCTTGTACACAAAGGGTTTACCATTACCACTAGATGCCTGATTAACATTACTCATACTTGTCAATTTTAATTTCTCTAACTCAAATTCATGTTCTCTTATTGCTTTTCTCTCTTCAGCCTCTCTATCTAATCTTTTCTGTTCTGCAGCAGCTTCTAATTTCTTCTGTTCTGCATCAAATCTCCTTTCCTCCACTTGCATCTGCAATTTCTTTAGTTCAGCAGCAGTGTCAGCTTCTTTTTCTAATCTTTTTTCTTCAGCCAGAGCTTTTCTCTCTTCAGCAGCAGCAGCAGCTTTTCTCTCTTCTGCAGCAGCTTTTTTCTCTTCAGCAGCAGCAGCAGCTTCTCTTTCTAATCTTTTCTCTTCAGCCAGAGTTTTTCTCTCTTCTGCAGCAGCTTTTTTCTCTTCAGCAGCAGCAGCAGCTTTTTTCTCTTCTGCAGCTAATGCTTTGTCATATTGAGCAACAGCCCATTCTTCTAAGTCTTTCCCAGTCTTATCAAGGGATTTTCCTTGTGCAATAAAGTAATCTAATGTAGACATCTTGTCTTCTTAAATCAGAAACCTGAAAAAGTAAATAAATTACCTTATTTCACTTTAATGGGAGACAAGTCTATACCATAGACTTAGTCTTAGTGAAAAACTTGTATGGTTATTCTGTTTATAATATCCAATGATAACTTGCGTACCTGTGGACAACAATAACTGTATATCTCAAATACTGTGGGAGACAAGCCTTACAAAGTTCTTGTATACCTTAATGTAATCAATGATCACTTGAGTACCTGTGGAAAATAATATTTCCTATACCAATCACTTTGGGAGACAAGCCTTACAAAGGTCTTGTACACTTTAATGTAATCAATGATCACTTGAGTACCTGTGGAAAATAATATTTCCTATACCAATCACTTTGGGAGACAAGCCTTACAAAGGTCTTGTACACTTTGTTTTATAACAATAATAATCATAAAGTACTGATCTGTACTATAATATAAGTGTATTCAACTATACCTCCTATGTCATATGTCAACTAAAGACATTACAAAGGACAAACAAGAAAAGACAATCTGAAAACATTTGCAGAGATCAAATTAAATTAAATAGGAGAAATGAAAAAAAATGATCACAGAATCTGTGATGATAACTGCAATAAGATAACAAGACAAATAACGCCACAGTGTATAAACATAAGGGTGTAAAGAACTGAAATGAAAGGAAAGATGAGACCTACAATTATACAAACAAATCAAACAAAAATAAAGAACAGAAAAATATTACAAATACAAATATGAACACAGTCGTCACAGCTAACAAATATTTGCAAACAATGTTGCATGCAAATTTCAATTAAGAAATTGCTCCCTATAGAACGCCAGAACAAGACCAATATCACTTGGTATTTCCTGTTCTAGTCACCTCCCATCCAGGCCCGCAAACACATAACAATCACACATATAAACAAATAATATATAAACATAAATACATATAAATCATAAATGTGTACATAATATAATGAAATCTGTTGTAGTTGTAATGTATTGTACTGTATGCTCAGTTTTAACAAATTAGACTACCACTTTATTGAGTAATAGATTTGCTTTCTAACTGTTACACTGTTCAATTTTTTTGAGCACATAAGAAGATCCAACGATGAAATTTGCACTTTATGTTCAACATTGCTCTTCTATCTCAGCAGGCTAAACAATCACTAGTTTAGAACACTGACTGTACTATGCCAAATGTCAACAAGTGCTGACCCAGATATTGCTACACTTGTCAGAACAGGTCAAGCTGACATTGATTGTATAGCTGTCCTACTGGTGTTGATGTGGTCAAACAAATGTTCTTGCAACTGTAAAATGTGATTCTCAACACAACAAGACTGCGTAGGCTGGACCCAGGAATCTGGCTCACCACTGTAATGTGCTGTAAACCATCTGTAATGTAAAGTGTGTGGTGTATGGTGTGTTCGCTTTCTTCGGCAAAGCTCCACTATCAATCACTGTAGCATGTTGTTTGTGGTGCCACTACTGTATATGTCCATTGCAGTGTACCGAGTTGTTGAGATCAGGCATGCTCCAATCTACCCAGCTGTAAATGGGTAACTCACCCTAGTCCTGAGTTAGGGAAGGCAAAGGCAACTGTAAGCAGTAGTTTCCCTCTAAGGCTCCAGGGGAAGCAGGCCCTAAACTTGGTCAATTCAACCGACGCAGGATGGTGTATATATGGAGTAGAAGTGTAGAGTGTGATTAACGCGAATGGTGGACTGTTCGTGTTCTGACCAATCTAAGCACTCATTCACTTGTGTCTACAAGGCACCAATGCAGACTGCTGGAATCTTTGTTTACACAGTTTATTTAGACGCACACACTGGGACATAACGAGTAAATCATGGGTATAGGTTGACACATCAATTTGCAGGCATACATAGTAGATCCCAAGTCATGACACATTCATAAATAATGGGTAGTACATCAATAGCTTCCAATGTCATGATACATTATGGCCGCATCCCCTATCTGACTAAACGCGTCAGTGAAGGCGGATCGGTAAGTAACTAAAGTTGCTTTATGTTCACAGTTTATAACATATTATGAAACCACGATAAGGGGTTTCTATCAAAATTGAGATCTCTTTGCCACTGTCCGAATATTAAGATACATGCCCCGTTCTTTGGACAGTGATTCTAAAATATGATGACGGGAATGTAACATGGCCGCCTTCCTGAGTTGTCGCTCAGTCACTCACAGGAGGATATATATAAGCCAAAGTTAATTTGAAATGCATATGAATAATTTCCTAAAGTTTCTCCATACAGTTCTACAGTAATCCAGTTACCTCACGTAGACATAACTACAGTATGGAAGCCCGTCATCTTCGTCGATACAAACATGACCCTAGCGTTGCGAAGCATAACATTCCAGCTAGGTCTAACCGACATGAGATCATCAAAAATAGGGTCTGGTATTACCTGGAGTCCGAATACTACATGATACCGTACATTAGGAGAGTCTCTAACACAAACTCTAGAAGAGACACAATCTCCTACAGAAGAAAAACCACTTCATAAATCCTTTTTACTTAAGAATGTACCAGCCCTTGAAAATGCGTAACCGCCATTGTAAACGGTACATCGGAACTCATCACGACTTGTCAAGACAACTCATACTTCCGCTAGAGCGGCATAACAAGAATATAGTCCTGCCTACCCATCCAAAATATACAATATAGGACTGATTCTACTTGTACTAATAATATGTAATACATATGAATTCAGGCCATAAACATAATAAGCAAATTAATCTACTTTCTGGCCCTAACAAATAAGTACGGACATGAGAGCAATATCCATGCGCCGGATCAATATAAAAAACGATTACTCCTATAATCAAAAGTGTGAATCAATCATGGATTATCTAGCTTTACCATAGACAGCATTTTCATACACAAATGAATGAATGTCTATATCTTTTCCATATTAAATAGCCATATCGATTTTTGTAATATGTGCGTCAAAATATGCACGCAACAGATGGTACCTATTTTTTCATGGTCCCCATCTGGTTTCACATGTAGGCTCCTTATTAATTCTGCCCTATATCTTTTAGGAAGTACCAGCTGTCCCTGACCTTTGGATCTAGCTCCAGTCTTCCTATACATCAACTTGTTTTTCATGTAAAAATCTCCCTTGCCTGGAGTTGTATGACAAGTTGACAATTTCCTGAAACAAGGCTTGAGGGTCTTATCCCCAGCCTGTGCCTTCTTCATCTCTTCTGGAGTGGTATCTAACAGAATATCCTCCTCCTTTCTTGAGGTCGACCTGACCTGAAGGGTGGCCATAACTATAGGGTTCCTTCTACAATGGTCAGTGTCATGATTGTTCATCTTACAATTTTTGCACCACCTTTTCCCTTGGTTGAAAGATTTTCTTTCATCATATTTCCTTTCATCGAATTGTGGGGTTTTATTTTTATTGTCATACCGTGGCCTATCAAATTGGTGCTTACCTTTGTTTTGATCTCTAGGATCAAATTTATTAAAGTTCTGTGGTGCCCTAAAATTATCCACCTGTTTCTTTTTATTACCTGATACTTCTGCCTGAGCTGCTTGATACCTTTCAGCAACATTTAGCAACTCACCCAGCCTCTCTGCACCTTGTTCCATGAGAAACTTTCTCAGGTCTGGAGCCATGGACTCTCTTAATTGTTCTATAAGGACCATTTCCTTAAGATCTTGGGTTTTCCCCAGAGAAGTCCATTTCTCCAAGTATGTCTCTAACCGTGCAGAGAACTGGTGATAGGTTTCACCTGACAGTAGTTTAGCATTCCTAAATTTTTTTCTATAAAATTCTGCGTTCTTTTCATATCTTAACAAAAGAGCCTGCTTTAGCATGTCATAATTTTCCTGATCACCTCTACTCATTTTGGCAAAAACTTCATAAGCTGCCCCACGAAGCCCTTGAGATAACTTTAAACTCCACCTTTCTCTTTCTAACCCATATGTGGTAGCTAATAGTTCATATCTATTTAGATAGCTCTCAATATCATAGTCTTTCTCACAAAATGATTTAAATGAAAGTTCATAGCTGAGGTTGAGGCTCCCTGGCTAGCAGTGGCGTCAGAGGCAAAGGGACTGGCACCATTTTCAGGAGCATGGCCTTGAAACTCAAACTCCCTTAGTCGTAATTCGTGCTCCCTTTGTAATCTCTTCTCCTCCTTTTCTGCTTCCGTCTCTGCAGTCAATCTTCTTTCTTCTGCTTCCCTTTCTGCAGCTAATTTCTTCTCTTCTCTTTCTGCAGCCTGTCTTCTTTCCTCGGCTTCCATTGCTTTAGCCTCTTTGTCAGCCTCAATCTGCAACCTCTTAGCCTCAGCCTCAATCTGCAGCCTCTTAGTCTCAGCCTCAGCCTTCAATTTTCTTTCGGCCTCCTTTTCTAATCTTCTTTCTTCCCGTTCAATATATTTGTCACATTCAGCAGTGACATAAGCAATCATAATTTGCCCGTCCATTCCTAACTCTTTCGCAGTCTGTACAGCAGCAGATCGAAATTTGGCCAGGTCCGCCATTTTCTAACAGGTAAATTTATATAATGTCTAACTAAACAATACAATCTGATATTACTTATCCAAAGACACCACAGGCACCGTGAGCTCAACCTTATTTAATTCCACCCAAGGATACCTTTTAATTCTTATATTCCCTGAAGTGAATTACCCCCTATATTTTTAATAGGGAAAGATTCAAAATCCCAAGAGCGAGACCCCAATATATGTGGTGAAGTGGGATGTTATAAATATTTATAGGGGACTTAGTGTACTGACTGAGATCAGCTGTAAAGGTATCTGTATCTAATAGGTGTAGAGTTTTACAGATAACCTTACTTGCTACCACATTTATAACTCAGTCAGAATTATTCTGGAATATAGTGATGACTACGTTAAATGTCTAGGGTTATGTAAATGATGCAGTGTAAGTCACAACAACAACAGACAGATAAACAATTTAATTTATTCCACCACACTTGACAACACTGTGACACTCACACACATTTAACATTCTATAAGACTATCTTAAATGAGTCACTGGTAAATTTTCAAATATATATGTATTAATTACTTTCACTAATATATATCCTGATTCAACTACAAAGTGAACCAGGAATCACAATCAAATGTAATCACCATTTATATGTACAGAATTTATAAATATGAACCTTGTAGTGACATATTTTATTAATATTATCCTATGTGTGTCAGTTGTGTAGTAGTACTATGAGGTAATACTGGTTTTGTTTTTCAAGCTATGTTGTTATTTGTCATCATGACTTCAAGTGTTTGTTTATCTGGGAAATAGTATGGGGGAAAAGTTCACAGTTCCTGTCAATTTAAACAAGGTATTGTCCCTCTTTTTTACTAAAATGTCAACTTTTGAGGGGACACATAATGTTGAGCTCCACTGGCCACAGAGGCTTAACTTTCGTGATGGTGGCAGGAAAAGACTCCTCTGCTCGATTGCTCCCCTGTGTTCTGGAGACACCTCACTAGTCGCTATCTGGACCCAGGAGTATGCTGTCAGCCTCCAGATTCAGCAAAGCTCAGACCAGGTGCTGCTCAATAACTTTAGGATCACAGTCCCTGAAACAAGAAGGTTGTACCTCCTACTTCATAACTAATTTATAATCTATTTCCAGACTGAACACAATACATAACAAACACTGAGTTCAGAGCGGTAGGCCAATTGCTATCTTCATCTGAAACAATTGACATCAGTATACTCTTCCCTAATGGTTACTACGCCTCTGCAATTCCAGCATTATTTCTTTCTAGTCAATAAGATAGGTGTCAGTGTACTGTTTGGCAATTCCATGAAGTTTTACTTTCCTCCGACACCTTCTGTTCAGGTTGGAGCACTATATAGGCTTTGCCTCATGTTCGCTACTGAACCACACACATATACAGACATAAATTATCAATTTACATTCAATTTTCATTAAAAAGATATCAAATATTTCAAGTTTACCACAATTCATGGAAATAATACAGAATTACGTTGACTGGCAATGAATATGGTACAAAATCCCACCTGCCACTGTCTCAGGCTTTTATTTAGAAAAATATAAGCTGAATCTCAACGCACTGTTGCTTTAGAAAGTTTATTTGAAAATGTGGTGCTGACCTGACGCTCCTAATTGACTATATTGGCGGGTCTAACCAATTGAGCCATGGTTACACAAGCGTTTGAAAAAAAAGTACCCTTCCTTCCGTCTCCCCTAACAACAAAAGATAGTATTTGTAGCCCGACTAATCGTGTTTAGCCTTACATTTATTGCGCTCCAATCAAATAGGATTTAACATGGGGACCTATTTCCCGTACAATGGTGGTTTTAAAATCTGCCACTGAGCGATTCTGATTTTGGGGTTGTCTGACACCCTCACTATTTCTTTTGGCTATAATTTGTTAATTCCTAGACTATTTGCGTAACGTTTAACATATTCTTTGTCAGCAAGTCCTAAGGAACCCAAATATACAAATTTAAAGGAGCTAAGTGGCAGCGTTCAAAATATGCATTTTCTTCTAGGATAGTCGTGCTGTTGCCACCTCCTCACTTCCAAACTTTATGGTGTTTGGTGTACTGTCATGTTTTCAGACATAAAACAGTATAATGTCATATTTCCCAATAAGCATTTTGTAAGATTTAAAACCAAACTCTCGTATGGGTAGTGTTTTTTTTTTTTACTGTCTATCTGAAAAAAAAGTTAGTGCATGTGGCCTTACACGCGTGATGGTAGTAATTGTATAGCGAGACGCGGGTTAGTATTGCATGTGTTCCGGCTTTCAGACCTCCCTTCTCTCTATCCTAATTCCATCTGTCCGTTCGTTTATGGTAACGTAGTGTATAAAATGACCTGAATGGAATATTAAATATAGGTCAGCTTGCGTATCTCAAGGTTTTTCTTAGAAAAGGAGTACACGTTTTATTGTGTTGTGGAAACGCGTGTATGCTTGTAACGAACAGTTTTAGTGTAAGGGGAAGTAAACTGGAGTATGTTAGTAGTTGAAATAGATTCTGAGTTATAGCACTTGTTTGCTTGTAGCTATCGAATTATTTAGAGAGTATCTCGTGATAGTTTCGAGAGACAGATTACAGACAGCGTGAAAAGCGCTGATATATTTATTCTGTAATGTTTGAGCGGAGTGAGAATAGCTCGCGGCTAGGCCGCAGATGATTGATTGACTGAGTTGTGTTGACCGTGAGAAAGTCTCGTGTCTGCTTTTGACCGGGACGAGTGTGTTATCTAGGGAGAGGTTCCGGGCGTTTTGACCGGGTAGGAGGACAGTGTTTTTGGGAAGTGTGAAATGCCTGTACAGTGCTGAATTTAAAAATGTCGACGGATTTTTCGCTGTGGGTACAGCGTAGTATGAAACTGCAGTTTTGATTATTGTGGAAATGTTTATAACTGCAGTGTGCAGTCTTTAAAGGCCATTATCTCCTGTGTGAGGAGTCTTGATTAATAAGAGTACTTTAGGCCATGAATCATGATAGCTCCTGTGAGAGGATTGTTATTGAGGATTCTTTATAGCGCTGAGTTTAATAAGAGTACTTTAGGCCATGAATCATGATAGCTCCTGTGAGAGGATTGTTATTGAGGATTCTTTATAGCGCTGAGTTTAATAAGAGTACTTTAGGCCATGAATCATGATAGCTCCTCTGAGAGGATTGTTATTGAGGATTCTTTATAGCGCTGAGTTTAATAAGAGTACTTTAGGCCATGAATCATGATAGCTCCTGTGAGAGGATTGTTATTGAGGATTCTTTATAGCGGTGAGTTTAATAAGAGTACTTTAGGCCATGAATCATGATAGCTCCTGTGAGAGGATTGTTATTGAGGATTCTTTATAGCGCTGAGTTTAATAAGAGTACTTTAGGCCATGAATCATGATAGCTCCTGTGAGAGGATTGTTATTGAGGATTCTTTATAGCGCTGAGTTTAATAAGAGTACTTTAGGCCATGAATCATGATATCATTGTAGCTGCCGAGTGCGCAGTTCTTATGTGGTAATTTATATCTTGTGTTGTGCTGTGAACGGTATTCTATGTGTATTTCATCAATGTGTTGTGACGTGAATAAACCCATATGAAATGTCACCAGTCGTTTACAACCATCCATGACTCTTGAGTACGTACCTGAGGTGTAAACGACTAAACCAACACACGCACTTAATATTACAAGTGTGACAGGGAACTTAACACGTATTTAGAAATAGCCCCGGAGTGGGCGTGGTCTATTTGTATCGAGAACCTGTGCATCGCTTACCAGTAGACTTCTACAGTGTTTACTGTGTGGCGTATATGTAGGTATCAACTGTAGACATTACCAGATCCACAACACAACAGTAACGTTAGCAGATAATCAATAGACACTCTTACCGTATTCACCAAACAATACGTTATCAGTGTCGCCATATCAATGATTGGCGATATCACATGACTTTCCATGGGCGTATCTTTAGGGGGGTGTAACAGTGGTGTGCTAGTTTTATAGGATCAGATACCCGCGAAATTCGCGTGATATTAATTCACAACTGTTAGCATGTAGCCTGAGTGGCGTTAGTATATGAAAGACAGACATCACATTTGAGAGCTGTATCCAGGCCCAAGGAAAACTTATTCAGTATCAGTTAAACTGGGAACTGTTAACTCAAGTCGCAAGTCGCAACTCGCAAGTCAAGGAATTTATTACTCAAGATTATGAGATGTCATGATATACAGTGGCGTCTGTATACCAGTACAAGTAATCATCTGGCAGTATGAACGAGTGGTGTACCTTCTTTCAACGAAATTGACAGACGGTGACCCATTTCCTGCTTTCCTGTGCGGTGTGTTAGCACGTAGCGTGCTGAATCGAGGACCTGAGCGGAATCAAGGTGTCAAGTTCCAATGCCTTTCTGTTGTCGATTGTTTTACCATTGAACTTTGTGATATCCAGGGTGTTAACGGAAAGGAACAGAAGAATTTTCATTCAAGATAAGTAGTTATGTTTGTGGTGTGAACTGTGTCGCCTTAACTATGTCAACGAGCCTTCCTGTGCTTTGCATCTCCTATACTGTTGTTTTGTTGTCTAATTCTATATAGACATATTATTAGGATTTAGTATTGATGCTAAGTATTGATGGTTGCATGATATATGTTGACTTCCCTCAGATGGAAGAGGAATTGATGATACAAAGTTATGAATAATATTTTTGGTATACATACTGAACTGTGTGAAATGGAAGGGTAATTGTCAGAACTTCTTGAAACATAAACTTGCGACATTAATAATTATACTGATATAGATATATAGTTAACTGGGTGATTAAATCACCATGGATTTTGATAATAATCCTGCAGATATAAGGCCTATGTTGGAGAGTGCATTGTTAATAGGTAGAGATGAAAAGGGATTGAGAGGTCCAAGACTTGGAGTATGGATCATGGACGATTTGTTGGTTAATGTGTCAGTATCCCTAAAGTTATTTGCTGAACATAACTTTAAGCTTCTTTGTAATTCAATAATGGCTAAGGATTTGATTGATTTGCTACAGCACCTTCGTGTGTTTTTACAACAGTATATTGAACTTGAACACGGACAGATAATGCAAAATATATTCAAAATGATCCACAACGGTATTCCTGATGAGCAGAAAAAGGAATTAGGAAGTGAGAAACAAATAAAAGTCAACAAACAGAGTGCCCTACGGGAAAGGGACAATTGTTTAAAAGTTACTACTGAAGTGAGTAAACTACACGAAACAGTCTCTAAACTCGAAAATGAGTTAGATAAGTCAAACACGGAACTTACTAAAGCACATGCGGCGTTAAATGCAGCATTGAACAAGAACAAAGAGTTGAAAATTCGGGTGAAAGACAAAGATGATGAAGTGGGTAATCTCACTCGAGAAGTTAAAAAAAAGAAAGAGATACATGAGAAATTGAAAGTTCAGGCCAAGAAATGTTAGAAATTATGTAATGAAACATTTAGTAGGCTGTTAAGTGACAATGCGAATTTTAGTCACCAAATGAAAGAAAAGTATACAGAATTTCCGAAGAAAGATGATGTACTTATGGATAATGATGATAGTCAAATTGAGGCACGACGAATTGATGCAAATAAAGAAATGGATGAAAAAGAGAGATTAGAAGAGTTAACGACTGAGAGAGAGAAGATCATTAAGATTGAGAGATTGTTAACAGAGGAGAGAAGTAAAGTTTTGACATTTGACAAATTAAATAGGAAATTAAGTGAAGAAATTTCACACAAAAATGTTGAAATTGCAGAAAGTACAAAAAGGGTAGAGGGTCTACTCGATGTTATTTTAAACAGCGGAATATGGTCTACTGTCAATGTTGACAATACTAGACAGAAGGGTGTTTACCAACAAGAAAAAAAAGCAAAGATCCAGCCCGATACAATCTTTGCGGATAGAAAGGTTAGATGTGATGGACAAATATCTTTTCGAGGAAAATATAACTTTCGAAGGTCTTTTGATTCTGCTTCCAATAGCAACGAATCTTGGCGGAAGTGTAATAGAGAGAATGATAAGGTAACAGTCAGTCCTGATAGATTTCAAGCTAAAAGCCCAAAGATTAAACGAGTAACTGATTTTGGAAGTTCTCATAAGATGATAACAAGGGATAAAGTTATAAGTAGTGGTTCCAAGGATGAAACCCATTATAGGCGTGACGATAAAGATACTTATAGATCTGCAGATGATACTGTAAACAAGCATATTGTCAAAGAAAAGAATGGAAAGAGTTTTTGTAGGAGAGATGTTTCTAAGATTAGAAAGTACCAAGGAAATTCATATGATAATAATTTTCCTTCTCGGAGAGATAAGAGACAGGTTAATGTATCTCAACATTTTAATTCTGAGAATTTTGAAAATAATGGTACAGACAAATACAAGAAGAGTTTTCAGTCGTGCAATAATTTTTCTGACAGATTTTTTGTGCGGAGTAGAAACGTTAATCATAACAAGTCTAACTGGGATTATAGACATAATAATAGTCTCAAACAAAGAGGAAATGATGATAAATATTTTGATCAAACGACGAATAAGTGCAATTATGCTAATTTTGCTCGACATGAGCCTAGAAGCATTGTTATTAAGCAAAGTAGCAATGATAATGATGTCACAAATACTACTGCTTGTTATGTTTCTGATTTTGAAAGAGCAGCACGTTGTTGTGAACTTAAACGAAGAGTCGATGACATCGTGGGGTGACCAGATTTCCACACGAACCACAGTGCGGGGTAATTGTTTGTTTAACCTCTCCGTTGTTCGTAGTAAATTTCACCATTCATTAAAATGGAATTTTCATTTGTATTTTTTGAACAGAGGCGACTTCTTGATATGGGTCAGCGCTCCTGTTTACGTTAACGGCTGTTTACGGTAGCGGCAAGACTATAGGTCAACATTGTGCCCGAGCGAGTGTTTTCTCAAGCAGAACATATCAGCGTGCTAACCATGATTCGACGTTTTACCCCTAATGTTTATGAGATGTCGGCAAGACCTATGGAGATTTTTTTTTTGCGGTTGATTCTTATTTGTTTTGTTTGTTTATTAGGACAGTAGATGTTAATGTATTCTATTGCATAGATCATTATAGGTTGTTATATTATGATCATCATCTTTACGCATCATTTGATGTCTATTGTTTTTCTTGATATGTATGACTGTTTTGATTATAAATTAGTTCATTTCGATGCTATTTTTATACTATTGTGTTTTGGATAATATATAGTGTGTTATATGGTAGTGACGTGTTGTTTACTATTCATAAATGCAATGAGCAGATTTATATTTAACCTTATTGGTTACAAACTTATGCCTATTTTTTATACTCTGGTGTAGAACTTGAAGTTTTTTTTTGGTTTTGTTTTACAGATGTGTTGGGTAGAATAGTTTTGTACATGATGAGTTTGCTAGCTATGCACAACTCATTAGTTGTAATGTTGCAATAGTTACTTTTAATATATCAGGTGGAGATAGATATAAATTATTAACTGTATAACACTGTAGCTAAGCTGAACGTGATTGTCAGCCGGAAATATTTAAAAGTTTAAATTGAACTGTATATAGAAAATTAACAGCGGTTGCTGATATTGTTATTTGATTGAGAAATCTAGAGATCTGATTTAAGCACTTGCTTAACATACATTACGTTGTTTTCATGTATTTGCAAACTTGTATTTTGGTAATAGTGTGTTTTTTCTATGTGTTTCTCTGTGACGTATTTTTTGAAAAACTTACACGGGTTGTTTAGTGTTTGCTTAGATACAGGAATTGTTATATGTCTCTCATTTTGCTGAAGCTAGTTTTTTGTTAATTTGTTAATTATAGATTTGAATTAATTAAATTAAAATACTATTTTTATGTAACTTAGCATTACGAAATATTTTTGTATGTAATATTATTGTTTTTTCCTCATATTCTGATTTCATACGGATCATTTTTCGTTTGCTTGATCTTGTCTTTTCTTGTACTATCGGTTGTTTCCTATTTAATTGTTCTGTATTCATTTAACACTGTTTTGTAATGCATTATTTTTGGTATGCTTAATTGATTACATTGGATACTTCATTTTTACATTTCACTTAATGCTTATATTTTGTAGATGTCTTATTTTGACTTAACTGAAGGTAATTCTTAGACGCATATGTTAGAGATTCATTGTCCTTTTAATTTTTTTGAAGATGTAATTGTAAAAAAATGATAAATCATTTTTTTTCTCTGGGGGTGAGGTAAGATGTAACGAACAGTTTTAGTGTAAGGGGAAGTAAACTGGAGTATGTTAGTAGTTGAAATAGATTCTGAGTTATAGCGCTTGTTTGCTTGTAGCTATCGAATTATTTAGAGAGTATCTCGTGATAGTTTCGAGAGACAGATTACAGACAGCGTGAAAAGCGCTGATATATTTATTCTGTAATGTTTGAGCGGAGTGAGAATAGCTCGCGGCTAGGCCGCAGATGATTGATTGACTGAGTTGTGTTGACCGTGAGAAAGTCTCGTGTCTGCTTTTGAGCGGGACGAGTGTGTTATCTAGGGAGAGGTTCCGGGCGTTTTGACCGGGTAGGAGGACAGTGTTTTTGGGAAGTGTGAAATGCCTGTACAGTGCTGAATTTAAAAATGTCGACGGATTTTTCGCTGTGGGTACAGCGTAGTATGAAACTGCAGTTTTGATTATTGTGGAAATGTTTATAACTGCAGTGTGCAGTCTTTAAAGGCCATTATCTCCTGTGTGAGGAGTCTTGATTAATAAGAGTACTTTAGGCCATGAATCATGATAGCTCCTGTGAGAGGATTGTTATTGAGGATTCTTTATAGCGCTGAGTTTAATAAGAGTACTTTAGGCCATGAATCATGATAGCTCCTGTGAGAGGATTGTTATTGAGGATTCTTTATAGCGCTGAGTTTAATAAGAGTACTTTAGGCCATGAATCATGATAGCTCCTGTGAGAGGATTGTTATTGAGGATTCTTTATAGCGCTGAGTTTAATAAGAGTACTTTAGGCCATGAATCATGATAGCTCCTGTGAGAGGATTGTTATTGAGGATTCTTTATAGCGCTGAGTTTAATAAGAGTACTTTAGGCCATGAATCATGATAGCTCCTGTGAGAGGATTGTTATTGAGGATTCTTTATAGCGCTGAGTTTAATAAGAGTACTTTAGGCCATGAATCATGATAGCTCCTGTGAGAGGATTGTTATTGAGGATTCTTTATAGCGCTGAGTTTAATAAGAGTACTTTAGGCCATGAATCATGATATCATTGTAGCTGCCGAGTGCGCAGTTCTTATGTGGTAATTTATATCTTGTGTTGTGCTGTGAACGGTATTCTATGTGTATTTCATCAATGTGTTGTGACGTGAATAAACCCATATGACATGTCACCAGTCGTTTACAACCATCCATGACTCTTATGTACGTACCTGTGGTGTAAACGACTAAACCAACACACGCACTTAATATTACAAGTGTGACAGGGAACTTAACACTTATTTAGAAATAGCCCCGGAGTGGGCGTGGTCTATTTGTATCGAGAACCTGTGCATCGCTTACCAGTAGACTTCTACAGTGTTTGCCTGTGTGGCGTATATGTAGGCATCAACTGTAGACATTACCAGATCCACAACACAACAGTAACGTTAGCAGATAATCAATAGACACCCTTACCGTATTCACCAAACAATACGTTATCAGTGTCGCCATATCAGTGATTGGCGATATCACATGACTTTCCATGGGCGTATCTTTAGGGCGGTGTAACAATGCTGCAGAAGGCTTTTACTATCAACGTGAAACGTTATAATTTGCAGACGAATTAGAAAACAAGGGGGATTTCGAGTACAGTCATTGTGACAGCACTGTTCTTTACCATTCTTCTTTCCTTTTATTGAAGTTATTTGTTAGGCTTTACATTTACCTGATAATTTATATATGTGGATTAGAATTTCTCACGACACACACGACTAAGTCAAGATATTATGTTGGAAGAACTGTTTACGGTTTGTACCTTTCGTTATGTTGTGTGAACAGTTTGATAACTTTTATCTATGAAATTACAAAGAGTCAGTAGAAGCCCACCATTGTTTACAAATGACATTGGACAGTATTTCATTTATGCTGTCGTCTTATACAAAGGAACAATGCTCTTTTTTATTTTGAACGTTCTGACCGTCAGTAGTCAGGGTATTGAATTGTGTCAACTATATGAACCTTGTTGTCCAGTTGGACTCAGAAATAAATTGGATTGTTTTATAAAACCAGAGTTATTGGATATGCATGTTGTAGTGGAAGGTATCAAGGAGAATAGATAACGTGACAGCCTGTGGTGAGTAATAAGAATCTGGGTTGCATCATCTTTCCTTCGGGTAGTAACAGCTCTGGTGGTAACCAGTTACACTCGAGAGATCCCATAACAATCACCAAAACCTAACCACCTGTCACATAAGCAAAATGGTGACATATGAATTATAAATGTTATCTAACGGCCATTTGAGATCAAAACTTCTCTCCCCTGTCACACTTAAGTAAAATGGTGCCGTGAACAGCTCACGCCCGTGTCTACGTTATCTAATTGAACATTCTGTTTGAACTATTTACACGTTCGTTTACGAATTTATAATGGACACCACTAGCGCTTCAGAAGTACAAATACAACAACAGATGCATCACCAACAAATGCTGCAATAACAAATGTTACAAAATCAGTAGCAACAGCAAACCATATTACCGCATACTGTACCATTACCCCATGATATTGATTCCACCATGTTGGATTTGAAGAAGATTACTGACTCTCTTCATCATGTGGATCATTATGCAAAGTTTCATGCCATTCGAACAGTTGTTACTCCATTTTCGGGAGATCCCACACTTTTTAGAAAATGGTTGAAATACATGGACAAATTTGTATCGTTGATTGACTCAGCCTCGGATTCGGACCGCAAATGGATTGCATTTTTATCTTCAGATGGACTTGTTACAGATTTCTTACGCCGGCAAAATAAGGCTTTTCCAGATTAAAAATTTGATAGCCTTCGCAAAGAGTTGGTGAATCGTTACTCTAACATATCCGATTCAATGCACACGTGGACACTTCTTAGGAAGATTAAACAGGAGCGTAGTGAACCAGTTCAAATGTTTGGGGATCGCTTACTAAATCTAGCCTAGGATGCTTTCCTTGGTGCATCAATTCCTTCCGAAGAATTAGAAAGACACTTGGTTGGAATCTTAATTGATGGTCTCTGGACAGAAAACCTAAAACTCCACCTTTTAAGAAAAGATTCAAAATCTATCACGGAAACGCTTCAGAATGCAGTCTACGAAGAAAATGTAAGAAAACGTTTTCATCAACGCATTGGACGAGAACCACGATCAAACTATTTTGCAGAACCGTGAAAATTGCCATTGTTGCTGGAAAAACTCGGGGTTTTTGCAACACGCCCCACTAGTTCAAAATGTGAAAAAGTGAGTTAAATTTCGTTTTTTTAGTAAGTCACACATTATTAATAACACACGACTGAACTTTTCCACGGGTGAATCAACTTTATTTTGTAATAAATTGTTTACACCTTGTTGGATTTAATTGGTCCATATAAGAGTTTTTCTTGGTGGCCCTTAACTTTTGTCCAGTAGTATATATATATATATATATATATATATATATATATATATATATATATATATATATATATATATATATATATATATATATATATATATATACAGGGTGTCCATAAAGTCTCTTTACAATTTAACAAATTTATTACAAATGCAATTGATGAGATATCTTAATCAGATTTGTTCCATATACTCAGTGGTTATCAAAGTTAGAGCTACCACGTTCAACAGTGCACAAAGTCCTACACAAGAACTTGCGATTGTACGCTTACAAAGTGCAACTCTTACAGGCACTCGAGCCAAATGATAAACCAAGACGAAAAGAGTTTGCAGTTAACATGCTAGAAGGAATTTCTGAGGATGAAACGTTCCTCACCCGAGTTTGTTTTAGTGATGAGGCAACCTTTCATGTTTCAGGGAAACTGAACACACATAATGTGAGAATCTGGGGATCAGAACACCCCCATGTGACTAAGGAACTTCACCGAGATAGTCCAAAGGTGAATGTGTGGTGTGGGATCATGTGCAATCGAATCATTGGTCCATCTTTCTTCAACGAGACATCAATTACTGCATATGTTTACCTTGACCTTTTGACTGAATATGTGGCACCACAACTAGATGACCTTCAACCAACCATCATTTTCCAGCAAGATGGTGCACCACCACATTGGGAACTGCATGTTCGTGGGTTCCTAATTCAAACATTTCCAGACCTGTGGATTGGAAGGGATGGCCCAATTCCCTGGCCACCTCGTTCACCAGATATCACTCCCCTGGACTTCTTTCTATGGGGTTATGTTAAAGATATCGTGTATCGAACAAAGATACGGGACATCACTGACCTAAAGCAAAAGATCACAGATACCATTGATGAGGCTTTGCTACAGTGAACATGGCAAGACATCGAGTACCGTCATGATGTGCTTCGTGCAACTAATGGTGCCCATATAGAGGTGTATTAAATGAGGCCAAAAAAACTTCAATATCTACTTCTCATTTTGTAATAATTTCCACATATTTGTCTTTTCATTTGCCTTTGTAATAAATTTGTAAAATTGTAAAGAGACTTTATGGACACCCTGTATATATATATATATATATATATATATATATATATATATATATATATATATATATATATATATATATATATATATATATATATATATATATATAGTGTTGTTGGTTGATATTATTTAAGTATATATTATGTGTAGCAGATGTGAAGTCAGCTATGCAAGCCCCTGAGGAAGTATAAATTCTGAATATAATGTCAGGGCACCTGTCTTGCTTCCACCAATGACCACCACCTACTATGTATATTTTCCGAATTGTATTTACTGATGTATGGATGTTGTGTAGCTAGATGTCTAGGGTATATGCAATATATGTGAATGAAATAACAACAACCACACTTTAATGGTACTTAACAAGTAATTTAACAACTCACTATTGAATTTTTGTCTGATAAATTGTTTACAATGTATTAAGTATAACTGAGTGAGTCAAATGAAGTTAAACGTCAAAATATATTTACACAAATACAAGTTAACTAATAGAGTCTATTATTTCTTGACTTTGGAAGTGTTCTTAGTGTAGTACTCTCCTCTAAAATTAAGCACATATTTGAGGAATCAATGATGTCATCATATTTAGATATCTGTTTGGTATAATAGCCGTGGAGGATCAGTCAGTATATTAACAAGGCCCCAAAACACAGAGGCTTAGCTTTAGATATGTGTAGAAAATTATGCGATGTCCTGCCCCGAAGTCTGCCCGCTCACAGCAAGGTACAGCTTTTGGATGGTTGATACTGTAAGGAACTCTATTTGTATGGCCTCACCCTGGTACTTTTCTCGAACATATACGTGACTGGCACACTAAAGGTTCTCACAGAAACCCGTAATATTGAATTTTTCTCCCTATATGTCGTAGATTTTTTATAGGAGAATTAAGACTTGGGTTGGTCCCTTCTAAATAGAATAGAATAAGTGATAGTCACAGTGAGCAATAGATTTCCACGAGTGAGATGGTAGAAATGTGATAGAGGCTGTCTCTGAAATCAAGAAAATCTTCTCTCTTTCACCTATCTTCTACGACAGATTTAGATTGAGTCAGACAGTCTACACACATATGTGTGAAATATATATATATCCACTCACATACATACACACATAAGACGACAGTTAGACGTACAGACGTGGGAAAAACTATAACAATGATTATATGAATATTTTGGGAAACCGAACTGACCGACACGCTGGAATAAATTTTATGAGTAGTTTATTTATCAAGACTAAACTTCTCTCACAACATATCAAATCACATCAAGCATATACCAAAAAAAATATCATAAACACAAAAATTTAAGAAATGCTACAAGAATGATAGACCCTTTGGTATGCTCCTTCCCTCGAGGTATAGCTCACAGTCCCGTTTGAAGGAAGTGATAGCCCAAAGAGTCACAGATACATATGATTTAGTCTAAAATTCTTCCCCTTTAAGGTATGAACAGACTGGATACTCTTATCTAGTTTAAGGGAATATATATATATATATATATATATATATATATATATATATATATATATATATATATATATATATATATATATATATATATATAGCAATACCTTGCATACATAAAGAAATGTTATGACAGCAAAAAAATGAATGGGTGTCAAAATACCACCATAAAAAATGATCGCTCAGTCCTGCATTGACTCTATTCATTCAACTGTGCTCACGTGCATTTTTGAACACCAACAACAATTATTTTTAGGACTTGCCCATACAGAATCTTCACTGGTAATCTTGGCCAAGAAAACCCCATGTCCAAAAAAGACTGATTGAATTCACTACTTCCGGGACCGTTCTCTTGGGAATACTATTGTTTTGGATGTCTGTTTAAGTCACATAAAAATTGTCCAGGCACGAGCGTTTATAGCTAGCACAGTGTCAACATCTTAGATTTCAAACGAATGAGGAATGTCAGGTCGGCACCTTTTCTTAATATAGGAATTTAGTTGGTAACACCACCACTTGTCCACAGTGTCGGGAAAGTTACTGATTAGAAGATGTTACTTGCCACAAAGGCGGAAAAATTGACTAGAGTTTTCTCAGGAAGAATCAAATCAGGCTCGATGACCCGTTACTTCTTTAAACTTCTTAAAGTTCTTGTAAAAGTTATACATCAAATCTTTAAGGTAAGAATGTTTGTTGTTGTCTTCACAGATTTATCTCTTTTACTCAAACGCTGGCAAAGTTTGGGTACCACAGTTTCACTATATAAAATGGAAAAAGCACATATCAAATAATTATACATACTATGTACTCGAATATAACTGATAATTTCAAATTGCAAGCGTAGTGCTTGCCTTATCATTTAAATTCCTGTGAAGTAAGTTATAAACACAAACATCGCTCATCATGAATTGGAAATACAACGTATTCCGTCAACACTCAATGATGAACAGTTATAAGTTAGTTTTTAATAAAAGTATTCTCGTCTGAGTATTTGCAGTTAAATTAAATTCTTTTATTTAGCTACAATGAGTTTAAAGCTAGAAATTTTAATTTATTCCCCTTTCCACTGTAACTCGTCGACTAGAGAATATAACAGACTTAATAGTTTAACTCTCTGTACAAATCTAGCGTGCAAAATGAAATAAGCGATTTAACACTTTAAACACCTCACAAAATACTAGATGTAATATATGATATTTTACCTCTAAACAGAATTACAGTTTCACAACGACTAGGATAATTCACTAGATAGGTATTTAGAAGCTCGGCAAAATTTGACGAGAAACTAATGACTTCGCTATACAAGCTTCATTCACTAGAACGAGTGATTCTGTCTACTGCAAGTTGGAGAATGAAAATAAAGTTTCAAACTCTGGCTATATCTATTACCAGACAAAGAGGTAAACGTTTAATTTCGCAAAACGAAGTACTCTCCCCTTTTCCGTCTTTAACGATTACGTTTAACACATAAACGCATGCCGTAACGGCCACCTTCTGACCGAGAGTGCGCGTGTCAGTTTCGAGTCTCAAACGGCTTGTCTCCAATGCCCCGGCAGTTTTCACACTTCACGCTGACCATGGCCCACAATGAGGGTCGTGTTAGGTGGAATTTCCAGACAAATGTCTCAAACTGCGCCGAGGAGACGTCATTTATCGCGCCTTTCCTGAGCGCTCAGCCGCAGAAACCGCGCCTGTCAGCTGAAAGTGAAGACATAGTCTGCTCGTATGTCTGAGATAAGCGAAAGTCACAGTTTCGGGTCCTGACGTCTAATGCAAATAGAATGCATTTTAACGCTCTCCCGTCTCTGTAGCGACTGACACGTTACGTCATAACTGCGTTTTCAGTTTTGAGAAAAGAAATGCGTTTCTAAATGAGAAACGAAACTGGCGAAAGTGAGAATGGGAAAAATATTATTTCTCGCACACGAATGGATGCGAAAAATACAGGAAAAAGGTAAAGAGTGATAATAAAAAGTAGAGGATACGGGTGAAAGAATAAGAAGAGGATATAGGCAATTTACGACCAGTAGACTCTCTGTGACACAATATAAGTTAAATACAGGCTATTAATGGTCACACAGATCGCCCGCTGACATCAGAACTGCGAAGGCATATGAGCACAACTTGTCTGAATCCGTCAATAACTACACAAGTGACTATTTAATGTTCAAGTGGCAAGGAAAGCTTGGGTCTCGTTGTATTTATTCATACTCCTTAGTTATTCTAAGCAACCAATCAGGGGACTTCCGCTCCTACGCGTCTTTTTTTGAAAAGTTAACATAATAATTTTCAAATCAGGAGAAACCCCTTCATATGGCCAGCATCAGTAAAGAAGCCCTATACACGTCTATATATGTCTTTATTCTACCATATCGCTAGTATTCTCTAAGTTATTTCAATACAGAATGATAATATTTACTTCGTCTACCGTCTGTCATCTAATACATAAGGTTTCACACTTCTGTCTATTATTTTTACCATTTTCGTTTTTCCTCTATATTTATGCCAATAATATATCTTTCTTTCTACCGTAAGATAATATATTAGACTAAAGAATATGATATATTTAATAACTAATTAGTAGCATTTTAACGTCTTTAGTCTTTATTTTTCCTATCGTTCGATTTGGACAGTTAGTTTCAGTTTCGAAAATGCAGACGATAGCTTACAAAGGACTCCGTACTATTTCCCCCTCTCTCTCCTGTTTGTTTTAAAGAAAACCACAACGACACGTTTTGGGTAAGGCATGCAAGTCTGTGACGTCACATTGACATTTATTCTAACGATCGTTTTTATGCGTTAACCCTTTAGAGACCGAGTTATAAAAGATAGTATTTTTGGTGGCGCGGTAATTCCTATGTTATTCTATATATATTTTATTTGAATTTATAAAAGTGATTACTAGTCTTAAAATTGGGAAAATTTGGCGAGAACATATGTGAGAGTGTTGTACATACAAATTGTATTTTACGACATAATCTCCCTCGTTACAAAAGCTTGAAATGGTAATGCAACTTTCAATATCTGTATGACAACCACAATCAACTCTGCTTTACTCTGCCTTAAAGTCATCATGGATTTCTTGCAGTTGGGACCTTCAAAGTAAGCACAACACAAGAAGGCTGCCTCAGACCTCCGCAATCCAAGAATCTATTACAGCTGCAGATATTACTGTCTG
The DNA here is from genome assembly GCA_024509875.1 of Oreohelix idahoensis. Lineage (NCBI taxonomy): Eukaryota > Metazoa > Mollusca > Gastropoda > Stylommatophora > Oreohelicidae > Oreohelix > Oreohelix idahoensis. The sequence continues at coordinate 44,002 of JAMPIV010011449.1, read as the reverse complement.
TCCTATGCTGATATAAATCAAGTTTCACCATTCCTCTTCACTGAGTCTGTCTCATGACAGGTCCAGAGAGTATTAGACGTTCCTCAAGGTTGCAATAGTTATGAAGGATAATCTATAAATGGTGCTGGCAGAGTAATGTAATGGTTCCGTAATTTCATTATCAGCCGGTATAAAACTCTCGGAATATCCTCAAGGCAACATCAGGATTTAGTATGTTCCTCCGAGATGTTCACAGCCAACAATTGGTCTGCGCGCCAGCTTGACTGAATTTGGAAACACCCTTTTCTATTCTCCATATATAATTCTATAATGCGCCACTCAAATGGAGGCCATATTCACCACTGTATACTTATCCTTACTATAATTTTGGTGAATTAATATGAAATGTGGGGAATGAATTTCTGCATCAAGAAATCAATCCGCCCTTAGCATTGCTATGTTATATGTGTGATCTCAATCCAATGTCCGTCCAATACGTCCAAATGGATTGTGTAGGCCCGGTCAACTACCTCTGTTACCGGGGCCTTTATACTGCTAAATTAATAGCCATATTGGGAGGTGAGCGTGACCTTAGGCCAACTGACCAAACTTCCGCTCCCCACTCTCCTCGAATGATCACTTAGTTTTGGTGTCAATTCTGGCTGATTATCATCAATGCTAATGTTTGCCAGTTCCCGAAATGCGGCTTCAAACTGAGCCTGGGATGACTGGGTTTTGATTATGTTTTCTCTGGGTGCCATATGCAGAGATGCTAATGTGAATATTTTTGGAGAAGACTGTGTTTGGAAAGGGGTTTTCCTGTCCAATGTGTCGACCTTATCCTGTTTATTTATACTTTTACTTTCCTTCTTATTTTTAGGCCCATATTTGTTTCCACACTGCTTTCTTAGCAGGGGAGTATTATTTCTCCACCCTGTGGAGTTTACCTTGCAGCACTGGTCGCAGGCGTCAACAAATTTATCCATGTCTTCAGATATACCTGGCCAGAAATATGCTACAGATGTCCTTTGACGTGTCGTACCCATCTTCTGGTGTACACCGTCTGGTAGAACATGTGCTTGTGCCATCACGTTTTCCCTATAACTCCTGGGCAGCACTAGCTGTCCCTCCCTGTTGGATCCTGCTCTAGCTTTCATGTAGAGCAGTCCCTCCTTCATATAAAATTGTCCCTTTCTAGGGTGTGTATGGCTGTTTGGCAATTTGCCAAAGCAAGGTTTTAATGATTTATCCTTTGCCTGGGCCTGTCTCATCTGCTTAGGATGAATAGTTAGTGGTGGTGTTTCCTCCTTTCTAGGGGTCGACCTGACCTGAAGTGTGGCCATTACAACAGGGTTTACAGGGCGTCCTAGAAACATATTTCTTTCCTAACACCAGCGGGTAATTAGGGTCTTCACACACGGCTGTTGTAATCACTCCTTCCACGTACCTTGTCTTAACATTGATATCGGCTACGGGAAGTGTCATGGTGGCTGTTCCCATGAGAGCCCCTTGTATCTCCACTTTCTCTGTGGTATACTGGTCAGGATGCACCAGGGTTGCACTCATGACTGAGTCATATCCCAATCCGGAATCATAAAGGCCCCTAACGGTGGCCCCATTACATAACACTTCTTCACAGGTGGGGGATGTTGAAGATTAATATGATTCTCTGTCAGTTTCTTCCTCCCCTTGTCCACTGTGATCATGCATGCCACGCGATATGGAGGAACTTTCCTACCACAGTCAATAGTATTATGGTTTTGCATCCTACAGATTTTACACCATTTTCCCTCTGGTCTGTAGGATTGCCTTTCATTATATTGCGGGTTTCTGTCACGTTGTTCGTACAGGGGCCTATTATAGTTTTGGTTTATTCTTGGGTTATGATCCCTAGTATCAATTTGGTTTTGGGGTCCTTTATTATGTTCTAATTGCTTCTTCCTAGCTCCAGCCAACTCTGACTGAGCTGCTAGATATCGTTCAGCTACCTTTAAAATATCAACCAGTCTCTCTGCACCCTGTTCTGTGAGAAACTTTCTCAAGTCTGGAGCCATGGACTCTCTAACCTGCTCCATCATAATCATTTCCTTTAAATCTTGGGTTTTCCCCAGAGCAGTCCATTTCTCCATATAGGTCTCTAGGCGGGCCGAGAACTGGTTACAGGTCTCCCCAGTGAGTAATTTAGCATGTCTAAATTTCTTCCTATAAAATTCACTGCTTGTCTCATATCTGACCAATAGTGCTTGCTTAAGAATGTCATAATCGTCTTGGTCATTTTTACTGAGCTTGGAAAATACCTCATATGAATTTCCCCTAAGTCACTGGGATACCTTAAGGCTCCCCTTTTCCTTCTCTAACCCATACGTTGTAGCTAAACTTTCAAAACGGCTAAGGAACGACTCGATGTTATCGTCCTTTTCAATAAAGGGGTCCAGATGAAACCCCATGGCCGATGAGGAGGCTACCTGGCTTGCAACAGAGTCAGAAGTGGAGGGGCTAGTGCTATTATCGGGAGCATGGCCTTGTAACTCTAACTCCCTTAGTCGTAACTCATGTTCTATCTGTAACCGTTTATCTTCCTTGTCAGCCTCCAACCTCTTTTCTTCTTTCTCCCTTTCAGCCTCAAGTCTCCTTTCTTCTTTCTCCCTTTCAGCCTCAAGTCTCCTTTCTTCTTTCTCCCTTTCAGCAGCCAGTCTTTTGTCTTCTTTTTCCGCCTCCAATCTCTTTTCTTCTTTCTCTCGTTCTGCCTCAAGTTTCCTCTCCTCTAATTGCAGCCTCTTGATCTCAGCCTCCCTATCAGCCTGTAATTTCTTAAGTTCTCTAGCATCTTCTAACATAATCCTCTTCTTCTCAGCTAACTTTCTATCTTCTCTTTCAATATATTTATCCACTTCTGCTGTAACATAGGCAACTAGATCTGGTCCATCTAAACCCATTTCCCTCGCAGCTTGCACAGCAGAAGATCTTTACTTGGCCAATTCTGCAATCTTAATGTTCTAACAAATGTTATTTAAATAAACCAAAGTAATATAATTAATCTCTAATTAACAGGACAACAATGAGCAATGCCATTTCACTAAATCCTCCACTTATTTACTTTTTCTACACTTAAAATTCCCGGGACCGAGTGACCCAATATCAATGAAAAATTCAGATCCACGACGAGCCTACCAATATATGTGGTGGGTTGATATTATTTAAGTATATATTATGTGTAGCAGATGTGAAGTCAGCTATGCAAGCCCCGAGGAAGTATAAATTCTGAATATAATGTCAGGGAACCTGTCTTGCTTCCACCAATGACCACCAACTGCTATGTATATTTTCCCAATTGTATGTACTGATGTATGGATGTTGTGTAGCTAGATGTCTAGGGTATATGCAATATATATGAATGAAATAACAACAACCACACTTTAATGGTACTTAACAAGTAATTTAACAACTCACTATTGAATTTTTGTCTGATAAATTGTTTACAATGTATTAAGTATAACTGAGTGAGTCAAATGAAGTTAAACGTCAAAATATATTTACACAAATACAAGTTAACTAATAGAGTCTATTATTTCTTGACTTTGGAAGTGTTCTTAGTGTAGTACTCTCCTCTAAAATTAAGCACATATTTGAGGGATCAATAATGTCATCATATTTAGATATCTGTTTGATATAATAGTCGTGGAGGATCAGTCAGTGAATTAATAAGGCCCCAAAACACAGAGGCTTAGCTTTAGATATGTGTAGAAAATTCTGCGATGTCCTGCCCCGAAGTCTGCCCGCTCACAGCAAGGTACAGCTTTTGGATGGTTGATACTGTAAGGCACTCTATTTGTATGGCCTCACCCTGGTACTTTTCTCGAACATATACGTGACTGGCACACTTCAGGTTCTCACAGAAACCCGTAATATTGAATTTTTCTCACTACATAAGTTAAATACAGGCTATTAATGGTCACAGATCGCCTGCTGACATCAGAACTGCGAAGGCATATGAGCACAACTTGTCTGAATCCGTCAATAACTACACAAGTGACTATTTAATGTTCAAGTGGCAAGGAAAGCTTGGGTCTCGTTGTATTTATTCATACTCCTTAGTTATTCTAAGCAACCAATCAGGGGACTTCCGCTAATACGCGTCTTTTTTTGAAAAGTTAACATAATAATTTTCAAATCAGGAGAAACCCCTTCATATGGCCAGCATCAGTAAAGAAGCCCTATACACGTCTATATATGTCTTTATTCTACCATATCGCTAGTATTCTCTAAGTTATTTCAATACAGAATGATAATATTTACTTCGTCTACCGTCTGTCATCTAATACATAAGGTTTCACACTTCTGTCTATTATTTTTACCATTTTCGTTTTTCCTCTATATTTATGCCAATAATATATCTTTCTTTCTACCGTAAGATAATATATTAGACTAAAGAATATGATATATTTAATAACTAATTAGTAGCATTTTAACGTCTTTAGTCTTTATTTTTCCTATCGTTCGATTTGGACAGTTAGTTTCAGTTTCGAAAATGCAGACGATAGCTTACAAAGGACTCCGTACTATTTCCCCCTCTCTCTCCTTTTTTTTTTTAAAGAAAACCACAACGACACGTTTTGGGTAAGGCATGCAAGTCTGTGACGTCACATTGACATTTATTCTAACGATCGTTTTTATGCGTTAACCCTTTAGAGACCGAGTTATAAAAGATAGTATTTTTGGTGGCGCGGTAATTCCTATGTTATTCTATATATATTTTATTTGAATTTATAAAAGTGATTACTAGTCTTAAAATTGGGAAAATTTGGCGAGAACATATGTGAGAGTGTTGTACATACAAATTTTATTTTACGACATAATCTCCCTCGTTAGAAAAGCTTGAAATGGTAATGCAACTTTCAATATCTGTATGACAACCACAATCAACTATGCTTTACTCTGCCTTAAAGTCATCATGGATTTCTTGCAGTTGGGACCTTCAAAGTAAGCACAACACAAGAAGGCTGCCTCAGACCTCCGCAATCCAAGAATCTATTACAGCTGCAGATATTACTGTCTGTCCTATGCTGATATAAATCAAGTTTCACCATTCCTCTTCACTGAGTCTGTCCCATGACAGGTCCAGAGAGTATTAGACGTCCCTCAAGGTTGCAATAGTTATGAAGGATAATCTATAAATGGTGCTGGCAGAGTAATGTAATGGTTCCGTAATTTCATTATCAGCCGGTATAAAACTCTCGGAATATCCTCAAGGCAACATCAGGATTTAGTATGTTCCTCAGAGATTTTCACAGCCAACAATTGGTCTGCGCGCCAGCTTGACTGAATTTGGAAACACCCTTTTCTATTCTCCATATATAATTCTATAATGCGCCACTCAAATGGAGGCCATATTCACCACTGTATACTTATCCTTACTATAATTTTGGTGAATTAATATGAAATGTGGGGAATGAATTTCTGCATCAAGAAATCAATCCGCCCTTAGCATTGCTATGTTATATGTGTGATCTCAATCCAATGTCCGTCCAATACGTCTAAATGGATTGTGTAGGCCCGGTCAACTACCTCTGTTACCGGGGCCTTTATACTGCTAAATTAATAGCCATATTGGGAGGTGAGCGTGACCTTAGGCCAACTGACCAAACTTCCGCTCCCCACTCTCCTCGAATGATCACTTAGTTTTGGTGTCAATTCTGGCTGATTATCATCAATGCTAATGTTTGCCAGTTCCCGAAATGCGGCTTCAAACTGAGCCTGGTATGACTGGGTTTTGATTATGTTTTCTCTGGGTGCCATATGCAGAGATGCTAATGTGAATATTTTTGGAGAAGACTGTGTTTGGAAAGGGGTTTTCCTGTCCAATGTGTCGACCTTATCCTGTTTATTTATACTTTTACTTTCCTTCTTATTTTTAGGCCCATATTTGTTTCCACACTGCTTTCTTAGCAGGGGAGTATTATTTCTCCACCCTGTGGAGTTTCCCTTGCAGCACTGGTCGCAGGCGTCAACAAATTTATCCATGTCTTCAGCTATACCTGGCCAGAAATATGCTACAGATGTCCTTTGACGTGTCGTACCCATCTTCTGGTGTACACCGTCTGGTAGAACATGTGCTTGTGCCATCACGTTTTCCCTATAACTCCTGGGCAGCACTAGCTGTCCCTCCCTGTTGGATCCTGCTCTAGCTTTCATGTAGAGCAGTCCCTCCTTCATATAAAATTGTCCCTTTCTAGGGTGTGTATGGCTGTTTGGCAATTTGCCAAAGCAAGGTTTTAATGATTTATCCTTTGCCTGGGCCTGTCTCATCTGCTTAGGATGAATAGTTAGTGGTGGTGTTTCCTCCTTTCTAGGGGTCGACCTGACCTGAAGTGTGGCCATTACAACAGGGTTTACAGGGCTTCCTAGAAACACATATTTCTTTCCTAACACAAGCGGGTAATTAGGGTCTTCACACACTGCTGTTCTAATCACTCCTTCCACGTACCTTGTCTTAACATTGATCTCGGCTACGGGAAGTGTCATGGTGGCTGTTCCCATGAGAGCCCCTTGTATCTCCACTTTCTCTGTGGTATACTGGTCAGGATGCACCAGGGTTGCACTCATGACTGAGTCATATCCCAATCCGGAATCATAAAGGCACCTAACGGTGGCCCTATTACATAACACTTCTTCACAGGTGGGGGATGTTGAAGATTAATATGATTCTCTGTCAGTTTCTTCCTCCCCTTGTCCACTGTGATCATGCATGCCACGCGATATGGAGGAACTTTCCTACCACAGTCAATAGTATTATGGTTTTGCATCCTACAGATTTTACACCATTTTCCCTCTGGTCTGTAGGATTGCCTTTCATTATATTGCGGGTTTCTGTCACGTTGTTCGTACCGGGGCCTATTATAGTTTTGGTTTATTCTTGGGTTATGATCCCTAGTATCAATTTGGTTTTGGGGTCCTTTATTATGTTCTAATTGCTTCTTCCTAGCTCCAGCCAACGCTGACTGGGCTGCTAGATATCGTTCAGCTACCTTTAAAATATCAACCAGTCTCTCTGCACCCTGTTCTGTGAGAAACGTTCTCAAGTCTGGAGCCATGGACTCTCTAACCTGCTCCATCATAATCATTTCCTTTAAATCTTGGGTTTTCCCCAGAGCAGTCCATTTCTCCATATAGGTCTCTAGGCGGGCCGAGAACTGGTGGCAGGTCTCCCCAGTGAGTAATTTAGCATGTCTAAATTTTTTCCTATAAAATTCACTGTTTGTCTCATATCTGACCAATAGTGCTTGCTTAAGAATGTCATAATCGTCTTGGTCATTTTTACTGAGCTTGGAAAATACCTCATATGAATTTCCCCTAAGTCACTGGGATACCTTAAGGCTCCCCTTTTCTTTCTCTAACCCATACGTTGTAGCTAAACTTTCAAAACGGCTAAGGAACGACTCGATGTTATCGTCCTTTTCAATAAAGGAGACCAGATGAAACCCCATGGCCGATGAGAAGGCTACCTGGCTTGCAACAGAGTCAGAAGTGGAGGGGCTAGTGCTATTATCGGGAGCATGGCCTTGTAACTCTAACTCCCTTAGTCGTAACTCATGTTCTATCTGTAACCGTTTATGTTCCTTGTCAGCCTCCAACCTCTTTTCTTCTTTCTCCCTTTCAGCCTCAAGTCTCCTTTCTTCTTTCTCCCTTTCAGCCCCAAGTCTCTTTTCTTCTTTCTCCCTTTCAGCAGCCAGTCTTTTGTCTTCTTTTTCCGCCTCCAATCTCTTTTCTTCTTTCTCTCGTTCTGCCTCAAGTTTCCTCTCCTCCAATTGCAGCCTCTTGATCTCAGCCTCCCTATCAGCCTGTAATTTCTTAAGTTCTCTAGCATCTTCTAACATAATCCTCTTCTTCTCAGCTAACTTTCTATCTTCTCTTTCAATATATTTATCCACTTCTGCTGTAACATAGGCAACTAGATCTGGTCCATCTAAACCCATTTCCCTCGCAGCTTGCACAGCAGAAGATCTTTACTTGGCCAATTCTGCAATCTTAATGTTTTAACAAATGTTATTTAAATAAACCAAAGTAATATAATTAATCTCTAATTAACAGGACAACAATGAGCAATGCCATATCACTAAATCCTCCACTTATTTACTTTTTCTACACTTAAAATTCCCGGGACCGAGTGACCCAATATAAATGAAAAATTCAGATCCACGACGAGCCTACCAATATATGTGGTGGGTTGATATTATTTAAGTATATATTATGTGTAGCAGATGTGAAGTCAGCTATGCAAGCCCCGAGGAAGTATAAATTCTGAATATAATGTCAGGGAACCTGTCTTGCTTCCACCAATGACCACCAACTGCTATGTATATTTTCCCAATTGTATGTACTGATGTATGGATGTTGTGTAGCTAGATGTCTAGGGTATATGCAATATATATGAATGAAATAACAACAACCACACTTTAATGGTACTTAACAAGTAATTTAACAACTCACTATTGAATTTTTGTCTGATAAATTGTTTACAATGTATTAAGTATAACTGAGTGAGTCAAATGAAGTTAAACGTCAAAATATATTTACACAAATACAAGTTAACTAATAGAGTCTATTATTTCTTGACTTTGGAAGTGTTCTTAGTGTAGTACTCTCCTCTAAAATTAAGCACATATTTGAGAAATCAATGATGTCATCATATTTAGATATCTGTTTGATATAATAGTCGTGGAGGATCAGTCAGTGAATTAACAAGGCCCCAAAACACAGAGGCTTAGCTTTAGATATGTGTAGAAAATTCTGCGATGTCCTGCCCCGAAGTCTGCCCGCTCACAGCAAGGTACAGCTTTTGGATGGTTGATACTGTAAGGCACTCTATTTGTATGGCCTCACCCTGGTACTTTTCTCGAACATATACGTGACTGGCACACTTCAGGTTCTCACAGAAACCCGTAATATTGAATTTGTCTCACTATATAAGTTAAATACAGGCTATTAATGGTCACACAGATCGCCCGCTGACATCAGAACAGAACTGCGAAGGCATATGAGCACAACTTGTCTGAATCCGTCAATAACTACACAAGTGACTATTTAATGTTCAAGTGGCAGGAAAGCTTGGGTCTCGTTGTATTTATTCATACTCCTTAGTTATTCTAATCAACCAGTCAGGGGACTTCCGCTCCTACGCGTCTTTTTTTGAAAAAATAAACTAATAATTTTCAAATTAGGAGACACCCCTTAATATTGCCAGCATAAGTAAAGAAGCTCTATACACGTCTATACATGTCTTCATTATACCATATCGCTAGTATTCTCTAAGTCATTTCAATACAGAATGATAATATTTACTTCGTCCTCCGTCTGTCATCTAATACATAAGGTTTCACACTTCTGTCTATTATTTTTACCATTTTCGTTTTTCTTCTATATTTATGCCAATCATATATCTTTCTTTCTACCGTAAGATAATATATTAGACTAAAGAATATGATATATTTAATAACTAATTAGTAGCATTTTAACGTCTTTTAGTCTTTATTTTTCCAATCGTTCGATTTGGACAGTTAGTTTCAAATTCGAAAATGCAGACGATAGCTTACCAAGGACTCCCTATTATTTCCCCTTCTCTCTCCTTTTTTTCTAAGAAAACCACAACGACACGTTTTGGGTAAGGCATGCAAGTCTGTGACGTCACATTGGCATTTATTCTAACGATCGTTTTTATGCGTTAACCCTTTAGAGACCGAATTATAAAAGCTAGTATTTTTGGTGGCGCGGTGATTCCTATGTTATTCTATATATATTTTATTTGAATTTATAAAAGTCATTACTAGTCTTAAAATTGGGAAAATTTGGCGAGAACATATGTGAGCGTGTTGTACATACAGATTGTATTTTACGACATATATATATATATATATATATATATATATATATATATATATATATATATATATATATATATATATATATATATGTATATATATATATATATATATATATATATATATATATATATATATATTTTTTTTTTTTCCTAACGAAATATTTGTTGCTAAATAGTGGAATTCTAACGCAAAATAAAATTCATCCGAGTATGTGTTAAAAATTAACGCTACTGATTCTAATCAACAAACCGGTAAGTAAAGTAGTTTTCTTCTTTTTGTTTTGTTAGTTAAAATTCAAAGAATAGTACAAATATGTGCTACTGTATTTGCATCTAATTTTATTTCAAATTATTAGTTAACCTAAACGAAAATGCATATTGGGTCTGAAACTCGCGATTGGGTCCATTTTCCTGCAATACGGGTACAGCCGAAAATGGCAGCCAAATTTTAATTCGCGTAACTTTCTATATAAAGGTGAACTCGTTAAAACTAGTGGAGTTCTTGATTATGTGTCTCAACACCTTTCTGTTTCTAGAGTTATTAATAAATTATGTTGTTGACTTTCTTGCCCTGCCATGATGTCAAACTGTTCAGTATTTTCTATTTGTCGTATTCTATCTCTATTTCCTTCAGTCTTAACTATGATAATTGTTTCGGTAAGACGTTTAGTAGCATTTGAAATGGAAGACACATCTGCACCAACTTTCGAGAAAATGTGGAAGCGACATTCATTGCAGTGTGCTTTTAGTAAAAGCCAATTTGAGCTCTAATTAGAATCATCCATAGAGACAAGCACATATATATGTAATTTAGATTTCACAGATCGCTGTGAGCGGTACCCATCAACATTGCGAAAAATGTTAATATAAATCTTATAGTATCAGAACTATATAATAAATGTCCTCTATTTTTATTTGTACGTTCTGTTAAAACTAAAGACAGGATAAATATTACAATAAAATAAAAAGTCAAGAACATTGTGATACCTTAGCCGATGTAAGAAATGACGGAAAAGCACGATGGTGTACGATTTCTTCATGATGTCTATTTCTCTGTGTTCAGTTTATTTTGACGCGAGACTCGATGTTTACTGAAGACAACAATGATACTATTAGTTTCTTAGTTCAGGTTCAGAATCCGGCGTGTCCATCTACAATACCTCAGTGCCTACTGAAGCTCAAAATTGGTAAATTAACAATGCTGCTCAGAAACCAGGATACGAATAAATGTCTATTAAACGTCACCAAATTAGCTGTAACGGACTGAGATAACTGGATGCTTGTGTAGAGTAGTAGGATTGAAATGGTAGGTCAAGGTCACCTATATGGGACCGATGACAAGAACCAGACAAGGTCACTAATATGGAACTGATGACAAGACCCAGACAAGGTCACTAATATGGAACTGATGACAAGAACCAGACAAGTACCAGTGGAACAAGGGATGGGAAGAGACGTTGACGAGAGATTAGACACACATTAATTAAAGCTGGCTGTTAACATTATTGGCCCCCCCCCCCCCCGCCCCGCCCCCCCCCGCCCAGTCCTTGTTCTAGAATCCCCAGGCTAAGAGAAGTAGAGGTAGACAGAAGAACACGAGGAGAAGACAACTGGTGACAAAATAACAACGATGAGGAAGATTTGTACGTCATGTCACGTGACAGGAGGACTTGGTGTGTGTTTGTTGACGGGTTATGGTCCTTGGAGGGCAGAAGAGTATAGATAGAACTGACATTATATCAACAATAGTTCAATAGAAAAAACAACTTGACCTAGATAACGGTTAGCTGGATTCAGCGTTTGGATTTATGGTTAGGCTATCACGTGATTTTTTTGACAAGATGGCAACTTACGGTTAATGGTGATACAGCCACTGTTTCTTTTACGTTTTCGTTGTTCTCTGTGTTTTAGACCCATCCTGTGAGACTCAATATGTGAGTTGATGGTTGTTATTTTTGTGTTCGACTACATGATAGGAAACTCTAAACAGAGCGATACAACAGGAGGCTATCTGATCATCAGAAGGGGTCTTTCCGTCAAACAAGTGTTTCGGCCCGTTATTCTCCTTTACACTCTAAGGAGGGCGAGCCCACCTGTATGATGACTCCCAAGTGTCTCCGCCTCCTGGTGTCTTGTGAGACAATTTCCATACAGGTCACGATGTATTTACAGCTACTTTTGTCCAATTCATGTAATAATGGTTGGCGCAGGGGGTTGTGGGGACCATAATCATTGTCGGGCTCACACAGGGATGTTAGTTTAGGCAGCACTACGTGCCAGACAAAAATACATTTCATGTAATTAAAATCCGTACTTATTGTTGTTGTTGTTTTCGTCTACTATGTTGCTGTAATACCCTGTTCAACCTGAAAGTTGGTTATAATTAGGGTATATGTTGCGTTTAGTTTCTTTGGTGCTAGCCTGTTGTTAGTCCTGAAAAGGACTGGTCCTGAAAAGGACCACTAGCGGACTGTCTGGACATCTCTTCGTTGCTTGTCTGTTTATGGTGTCTTGGCGTTCTCATGTGTTCATTTCCTGCCTTACGGGTTACAGACGGTTTTATTGGGGTATATAGGGTGTTATCGTCTTCGCTGGTATCGCTTTTCTAGTCCTGGAGATGATTGGTCCTGAAAGTGACCACTAGCTGCCGGTTTGGTCCCTACTCGTTGTTGTCTGTTTCGGCATGTGTTGTTCTATGGCTGTCGCTATTATATTTGGTAGGTAACTCATTATGGCTTCGATGATTATTTTGTGTTCCGCTGCTTGTCTTCTTTCTTGATTGCTTTTTAGTTCCTCTACGATTTCGGTTTTTATTTTGTCTTTAGTTTCTTTGTTTTGTTCTCTACTTTTTGTAAGGATATCCTCCACGATCCGTCTCTCTGTTTCAATTCTTTTGAGGATTTCTTCGTTCTCTTCCTTCTGCTCTGCGAGTTTGGCAATGTCGACTTCTATCTCGTGTTTGATGGATTTCATTTCCTGTAACATTGCCTGGGCGCTCTGTAAGGCTCCTAGTGTTTTGTCTCCTATGGAATCTGAGTCTTTGTTGTGTTGCTTGTTCGTCTCGATTTTGAGTTGTTGTTTTAAGTCTTGCATCTCCGTGGTTAATTTTACAAGCTGGGCTCTTGTGTGCTGCTCCTGTTTTGCCATGCCACCTGAAGCCACTCTGTTTCTTGCTTTCCTGAAGGAGATGTTTTTGGTTACAGATTCCTTCAGTATGGCTTTTGTTTCGTAGAAGTTCGGACAGCCACGGTATCTTGCTCCGTGGTTCCCAAGACAGTTTGCGCAGGTTCTGTTGGAGTTGCTCACTTTATAGTTGTTATCATTTTTCGCATGAGGACATTCATTGTAAGTGTGACTTCCCGCACAGTATCGACAAACTGCCTCTCTCCTGCATGTTTTCTTAGTGTGCGAGAATTGTTGGCAGTTTGAGCACTGCATAACAGGAGGAACGTACTCTTCTGTTTTTCGACATCTATCGTCTAGGTTAAGTTGGTTTGGTCTTGAAGACCCTTCAATAGTTATGATAACCAAGTTGGTGTCCTTCTTGTCCCATGTCTTCAGTCTTTCCACCTGTGTTATTGTTATATTCTTGTTCTCTGTTTGTAGGCGGCTGTGGACTTCCTGTGTCGATCGACTGTTGTCGACCCCTCTTACCACTATCTTTTTGGTCTTCTTGAAGATCTCCATATTAACTTTCATCTGGTGAGGATACTTTTTTCGAATCATAAGCCAGCGTCGACCTCCGATCAAGACAGCACTATAACCAGCGTCCTTTTCATGACGTACACAGCGCTCACCAATTGGATCATTATACGATAGCAATATAACTAAAATGACTCGTACCAAGCCACAAGCGAAAAAGAGGAAAGTCTATAGAAGCCCTCAAACACTTGTCAGCATCAGCAAAAAAGAATCAGCACAAACAAAGAGAGTCAGCCGGAGAGCACGACTGCCCCAACTCCTAGCGACGGGGCCGGTCCCTCTCAGAAGCCGAACAACGCAACCTTTGTCTCTACGACCGATGAGCGTCCCAAAGCTTCGAAGGCAGAAGACAACCAAGCTCCAAAACCAGACATAACAACATCACCGCTAAAACAAGATGTTTAGGCACTGACCCCATTGTGCAATGACCAGACAGCATCTGCAAAACACGGCCACGAAACATCGACGACAGAACCCGACAAAGCAAATCCACCACCAAAACGAGATGTCATCTTAGTCGAGACTTCATCATGCAGAGCCCAGGCAACTTCGGTAAAACGAGATCAGAGACAGACAATGAAACAGAATGTGAACCCGTCCCGCAGACCGCACGCTCAATCTGAGACAGAAATTGGAAGGAGCCAACTTCGCAAGCAACAAAATGCCGTTTCTAAGGTGGTACTACAGGAGATGATAATTAAGATCACTCAGACGTCGGGAAGTGAGGCCACACTCAGGGCCCTACCCGACGATAAAGTGATCGGTATCCTAGAGGCAATAACGGGGAATCTGAAAATGCATTGACGTAGTAGAGTCTTGGACCATACGCACAAGTACGCCATTCTTCATTGTAATCCAATATTTTCGATTTGTATCTTTATTTGGATCACCTTTTGTTGCAAGAGTGAAGAATTTCTTTAGAGTGGGATCATCTTCTTGCTGTTTTATAAATGAGTCACGAGAAATTACCAAGCGATCATCTTGGTTATGCACTTCAGTATCTTCAGTAGATGAAGTTTGAGGCATATTGAGAGCTTGTGCTCTTGTAACTACTGCATTAGCAGTTTGCATATTTTGTTCTTCCCAAGCAGCAATTTGTTGCGGAGTGCATTCTTTTACTCCGTGAATACGACCAATGATGAGATCAGCGATCGGATTCGGCAGAAGACATGCATGCACATCTCCCGTAAAGAAAGGAGTAGCAATATTGATGATAGCCGTAGAGTACTTCTCTAAGGTGCCGCCAAATGTTACACATTTGACTACTTTGCCTGTGGCAAGGGAAGGATCTACGAGTGACAGTCTAACACCAATGGTGGTGCATCCAGAATCAAAAAGAATTGAGATTGTGCTATCATTTACTAGACCTTTATGTAAGACAAGAGATCCTCTTCCTACATGCGTGACTGACGCAAGAAGAGCAGGAAGAGGGTGACCACAACTCAAAGTAGACACCGTAGTTGGTTCGAATAATGTTTTGCATTGGGGGCATTTAGATGCTCTCCCAAAATCAAAAGCAGAACATGCCATGTTATTAGAGTTTTTATTATCATTAGTATGATCACAGGCTTCATGTGACTCTTGCTGCGCAGAGTTTGCCTGATAATGTGATTTATGTCCCTTGTGTTGCGATCTACCACGCTTATTATTGCCTCTCCAATTATTATTGTCTCCTCTATTGTAACCCCTATTTGGGTTTGAGTCATAGTTCTCATGGTTACAATCATTATGTTCATTATAACGAGTATCTCTGTAACTATGGTCTTGTTGTCTCCATGACGGATGACTTAGATAGCTCCTATAATGACTTCCTCTGCGGAAATTCCTATAATTATGGTAACCCCTGTATCGAGGGCTGTCAGCTCGTCTCCAGTTCTTCGAAGAAGAACCTTGAAATGATTGATTACCTTGATTTTGATCATTATTCGAGTTACTCTTTTTATCAAACCTGTTTTGTGGTCCTTGAAACTTGTGTGAGTAATTAGGGTTGTATGGTGTTGCTGAAGCAACTGGCATACTTTCCTAAACCTTAGCGTTGCTAATAGCTACGTCCGGATGTGCAGTGACGTATTGGGTTCAATATTGTTCCATTTCTTTTAGTGTCTTGGGTTTACGCTCATGTAGGAATTCAAGGAATGGTTTATTTACACTTGACATAATCTTGTCTCTGAGCAACAAGTCCATAAGGGCTTCATATGTCTTTTCTGTTTTGGACAGCTCAATCCAACGATTAAATGTAAGACGTGTCCTTGCAATGAATTCTGAGAATTCTACCCCTGATTCTGGTACCATTCTCTTAAACAAAAGACGGTAACCTTCCTCTGTCAATTGATATTTTTTTTAACAAGGCTGCTCTGATAACATCATAATTGTTCTGGTCAGCCTCTTCTACCAAGCTTAAACTAGTCAGTGTCACCTTTCAGTATCTCTGATAACTGATTAGCATATTGTGATCTATCCACATTATGATTTCGACAAGAACGTTCAAACCTATCTAGCCCCACTGTTATATCGTCACTAGATGGATTAAATGCTGGTAGCTTGATCTTGTAAATAAAAGGTTTACCACTACCACCAGATGACTGATTAACATTACCCATGTTTGTCAATTTCAATTTTTCTAACTCAAATGCTAATAGTTTTTCCTCATGTTCCCTTTTTGCCTTTCTATCCTCGGCTTCAGCTTATCTTTGTAATCTTTTTTCTTGAGCCTCAGCTTCTTCTTCTTTTATTTTCAGCATCAAGTCTTTTTCCTTCAGCTTCTCTATCTAATCTTTTTTCTTCAGCCTGAAGTTTTCTTTCCTCCGCTTGAAGTTTTCTTTCCTCTGCTTGAAGTTTTCTTTCCTCTTCTTGAATTTGCAACCTTAAATTCTCAGCATCTATTTTCTTTTGTTCAGCTTCTGCTTTCAATTTATTTTCCTCTTTTTGTTTCTTTTCTTCTGACTTTAATGCCATGGCTCAATGAGCAGACAAGTATTCTTCAAATTCTTTACCAGACTTGCCTAGGGATTTCCCTATCTCAATAAAGTAATCTAAAGTCGACATAATGTTTAACAATATGTGACTAGTTACCTGAAAAAGTCAATGAAATTTATTCGACCGTAAATGAGAGCAAGTTTTAATACACTTGAATAATCAGCTCCCTTTATCCCAATCTCTGTGGGAGACAAGCCTTTAATAAGGTCTTGTATACTCACTTGTATAATAATAATAATAATAGTAATAAACTACAAGTTTATTCTATACTACAAGTGTACTACACAGCTAGTAGTGTATGATCAAATATACCTTATCTAGCGTATGTCAACCAACAACATAAACAAAGGACAATCAAAAAACAACATGGAAACATTCGCAGAAATCAAATAAGTTAAATAGGAAAACTGAAGAAAATAATCACAGAACCTGTGGTGACAACCGCGAGGAAATAAACAACACAAATGACGTCACAGTGTATAAATATAAAGTTGTATAGAACTAAATAAAAGGAAAGGGTAGACCTACAAGTACAAACAAATCAAACACAAAACTAAAGAACAGAAAAATATTACAAAAACAACGAAGAAAAACCAACACGTCGTCACAACTAACAACAATAGCAACAAATTGTCGCTAGCAAATTTCCAATTAAGAAAATTCGCGCCTATAGAACACTATTATAAGCCCTCTATTACGTGTGAAATCTTATATCAGCCACCTTACACAACCGCCCACAACATATACACAACACTATAACATGTAACACTTAAACATAAATATATATATGTCATATAATGTAATCATAAATACCTAAAGAAGAAATAGCATGACAATAAGATGTGTTGTAAAGAAGGCTAAGTTTTAGAATTAATGGTACAGTTTCTAATTACCAATTAACTAATGAATTGCCACTTTAATAAATAATTAATTCTGGCCTAAACTATTACAATGTTCAATTTTGAGCAGAACACCAGAAGATCCACCGTTGAAATATATGCACCTCTCGCTAACACAGTTAATACCCTGCTGTGCCCTGGTGTCTGTTCTAACACAAATAACAACAAGCGCTGACCTAGTTACTGCCTCTGCTTTGACAGGTCAGGTCACGTAACAAAACTGCTGACTAGCTGACATCGACTGTAAATTTGTACTGCTGGTGTGTATGTGTGTCGTATGCGGCCACAAGAAACGATCTGGTATCAGTAGCTGACTTCTGGCAATGTCCCCTGTGCAGGATAGACCCAGAAATCGGCAGCAATAGAGACCGCAGTCAGCGACTCATAGCTTGACTGCCTGCGTCAGGACCAGCGAACCAGAGCTGGTCAAAACCGTGCTCCACCTCCACGTGGTGGTCATGGAAACAGTCTGCAGCAGTGCAGTCTGGCTGAGCGAGCATGGATCGAAATGGGAAGGCAAACCCGGTCTTTTAAAAATGCCGTGCAGAAGTCGGATGTGTCGACCGAAAAGTGCAGATATCCCAGTTTAGGCGCAAACAGACACAACGCAACCACCGTCCTTTTCAGGACGAACGAAGAAGAAGAAGAAGACCCAGAAATCTGGCCTATTACATTGATAAGTAGCTTTTGAGGCCATCACATTGATAAAGGCATTTCTTTGTTGTGATGTTCCTGCTTTCATAGGGTCATACTGGACACATAGATGGAAGGTCAATTCGTTCCGACACAGTGCTGACATCAAGTGAGAATGTAGATGTAATATAACGCGAATGTGTGTATAGTTCTGTTGAGTTGACAAGTCACTCACTCAATCATAAGTAGAAGTCAATAAAGGGCAGACAATGATGACGTTTCATACATTTATTAATGGACGTACACTTCGACATCACGATTACAGTCACTTGGACAGGTTGGCACAAAAATCATCGTATACTTAAAAAATGGGTGACAATATCAGATGTGCATTTATGTGGCATATCAATATAATGGAACGATAGTAGGCAAACACTCAATATCCTGGTTGCCTATCGTCTCATGCTCTATCTGACTAATCGCGTCAGTAAAGGTGGATACATAAATATCAACAATGGTTCACTGACAGAACCTTCTCCTGGCTAAGTTTCTCATGCCGTAAATTCATCCAATGTTTATAGCAATAATGTTATATCACGGTAGTGGGTTTTCATAATATGTAGATCTCTGTACCATCATCAGATAATAAGATCTTCTCTGTTCTCCGACAATGATCCGCTTACAATGGCGGGAATCCAAAATGGCTCTCCTCCGTGAGCTTCGCTCACTCAGGATGGAAAATTATCAAGCAGAATTAATTCGTAATACATACGTAAATGTCCTCATTGGGCTTCTATGCATTTCTGCTATCAATCAGGCTGGATACATTAAGTGATCTAGTGCTGCTAAATAACCCGCCATCTTCATCTGTAGTCAACAATCCTAGATGTACGATAATACGTCTCTTTTCTAGGCTTAGCAAAAAAAGTTCATTAAAAAGGTTGTGGTTTTACCTGGCTTTAGGAAAACACACACACAAGCGAATAACGCACGCCATTCCTAGGCGTTAATAATGGACATTAGGAGAATCTCTGATAATACAGTCATGCAAAGAAACAATCTCCTTCCTAGAATAATTCACAGAGATCAAATCAAACTTTCTAATCGACCAGCCATAGCAGCGACGACATGACGGCCTTCTCTCTCTGTCGACATCCAATCACGCATGCGCAGAAAAACCTTTCACCCCAGAGTTCAGCTCACAAAATAGTCCGACATAGAAATACAAAGATACAAAGATATAAGACCGAATCACCTTAAATAGTCAAGGAATAAATATAAATTCGGGCCATAAACATTTTAAGCAACACCAATCTGTTTCTGGCCATACCAGACGAAAAATGACGTAAATCTAGTATTCATCCGCCAGATTCAGGCACAAGAACAGATAACCCATAGAACCGAATACTACATCGAACAATCAGGGTTCTGTCCCTTAGACCGAGAATCATTGATTCATCAGACAAATAGTTACACTTTGCATTTGCATGCCTACCAACAGTATTCTGTGCGTCACATACAAAAGAATATGTGCGCAACAGACAGCAATGCTAGACTTGAAGAAACATTACCACAAGATGGAGAATCATACACATACCTTAGCAGCAATAATATGACAATAAGAATAAAGTTCGTGTACTGTGCTGTGTAAATAAAATTGAGGAGACCGGTGTTACAATTATGAATTCACTGATTATTGTTTTAATAGAGAATATGTTATGTGGAGGCAAAGCATGGATTATAAAATAGAAAAGCCAGGGGATTAATGGGAACCCAAATTATGTGGTTTTACAGAGCAGTGTTACAAATCAGATGGACATTTAAGGGAATAAAGGATGATATCCCGGTAGAAAGCAGCGTTTAGGATCAGCGAAAAGAAGACATGATTTGTTCCTCTTCTACCTCGGGGTTTAGAGGTTTGCCTAGGAGAACGCCATACTATCTTATCGGCTCTATTTCTCTTGGTATTTGTGCAGTCTAGTCCTCGTTTTTTCAGAGATTGTTTAATGTTGTTCTTCTAACGAACTTTACGTCGTCCTGGAGGTCGAAATCTCTGGCCCTTAGTTTCCCATTCGTGTTATGGTAGTCGATCTAACTCTATTCTGCATTCATGGGCAAACCATCGTAATTGGGACTATTCCACTTGGGTCTGCAGAGGCTTGGTTTTGAGGCACTTATGTACCTTAACCATGTTAACCATTTCTCTTCTTGTTACTTCAGATACCTAACTCAGATATCTCATTGGAGCTGGCTTTTGTGAGTTGCAGTCATAATCCATGACTCGCACCCATATCTCAAGACTGGAACACAGAAAGAGCGGTATACAGCCATTTTCATGTGCATCCAACATTATTACCTTCCTTTCGCTCATCTTTTACCCTGTATCCATTCATTCTCATATGCAAGTTAAATATTAGTTTAAATGCATGCAACATTACAAAGGTAATGTACCAGCAAATATTTAAAATTTAGAATCATAATTTAAAAAATAAAGTCTGTTAAAGAAAAGCAAAAACAAACCAAACAAAAATCGAAATATAATAAGTTATGAAATATACGAACACTCTGCGACTGAATGAGTAGGGGCTCTGTAATTTTATCAGGCGGCATGAGGAAGATTGTTCCAGAGATAAGCAACTCCGAGTCCTATTGCAAATATTGTCTTAAGTGTGTGAAGTGTTAGAGCCTCCACAATACTTCGTTCAGCTTTATGAGGTGGGGTAATCAGTTCAATTCCTCAATGTCTTTGCATTCCCTAACTCAGGAGCATAGTCATGTACCCAATTACAGCTGTTTAGTCTAGGGCTTCACGATATCAAATTCCGAACTCCTTCAACAATTTACGTGAAATAAATGTAGGCTTAGTTTCCTACTTTTGTGCCTCAGCTAGAATATGTATGAAAAATGAGAATCTGCGACACGAATAATGTGAATTGACATGGTTCTATAACTCGTGGACGAGAAAAAACAATAAAGTTATGTTTCATTGTGGAAATAAACCGCACAACCAGGGTAGCTGAAACTGGTACCTGTTCTAGAACAATGGACAAGGTGGTCACTCAAGTCCCTTAATTAAAACGCGTCAGGTGTCAGACGTTCACCCGATCTTTGATGTGGCTCGGTTTATCTAAAACCCCAGGTGCTAGTAGAAATGCAAACTCTAAATTGCGTCTTTCAATCTTTCAAAAGTTCCTAAATGTTACTATAATATTGAGAGTGACACCTTAGTGGCCAAGTGGCTTTGTTGTTGACAGTAGGTATTTTTAAGCTTGATATTGAACCATTGTTTTGTTCGACGTTGGGGCAGTAGTAAATTTTATAGGGAAGCAATAATTTTGTGCTTTATGTTACAGTGAATAAAAAGATATAAATGTATTAAATTAAACTACACAGCAGTGGTAAGTAATTGCGTTACAACGCATTGATCTCTTTGTTGGTGCAGGGCATAACCTATCTTAGATTTACAGACGACACGACTAGATATTCTTCCTTCCAATCTGCTGGTATTTCTTCTCTCTTCCAGACTTGAAAGAGTAATTTATATCATATGTCTGTATAGTTATCAATATCTTCATGGGTGGCCTCTACTTGAATGCCATCTTTGTCAACAACTTTGATAATTAACAGGTACTCGTTGGACATAAAGGATGACACTAGACAACAGAAAACAAAATATAAGTGATAGGCTTACCGGAAATCGAACCTAGGACCAACCAAACGGCGCCATCTACTTGCTGTGACAGTACATCGCGAAAAGACGCTCAGCTCTATAATAGAACGAAAAGCGCTTTCCCGCCTTACTCTGTTGAGGAAACCTGCAACTGACAACCTTCTTGCTGGGTGGTTTTCTAACAGTCTCAGCAGCCATTCTCTGTCAGAATGATAAAACAAATGTATTAGAATTGTCTTACAACCAAATTGTTACTGTGTCTAAGTCTGAAAAACAAAAGAATTGTAATTAATGAAGCAAGAGATACATGGAGAGTGAGAGAATTATAAATAAAACAGTTCCTGCAATCTAGTGCTCCAGTTTCTATGGCAACCATATTATATTCGTTGCCTTGTGCAGTTTCCCGGGTGTCTGTTATGAGACAGATAAAGAACATGATTACTGCTTATTCAGACAAGATCACTGATGTGGAACTGATGACAAGAACCAGACAAGTGCCAGTAGAACAAGAGATGACAAGAACCAGACAAGTACCAGTAGAACAAGAGATGACAAGAACCAGACAAGTGCCAGTAGAACAAGAGATGACAAGAACCAGACAGGTGCCAGTAGAACAAGAATGACAAGAACCAGACAAGCACCAGTAGAACAAGAGATGACAAGAACCAGACAAGTGCCAGTAGAACAAGAGATGACAATAACCAGACAAGTACCAGTAGAACAGGAGATGACAAGAACCAGACAAGTACCAGTAGAACAAGAGATGACAAGAACCAGACAAGCACCAGTAGAACAAGAGATGACAAGAACCAGACAAGTGCCAGTAGAAGAAGAGATGACAAGATCCAGACAAGTGCCAGTAGAACAAGAGATGACAAGAACCAGACAAGTACCAGTAGAACAAGAGGTGACAAGAACCAGACAAGTGCCAGTAGAACAAGTTGATAACATTACAAGGCAGTTCTTGTTCTGGAATCTTCAGGGTAAGACAGGTAGATGGAGACCAAGGAAAATGAGGAGAAAAGAACTGGATTCAGACATGAATGACATGAAGAAGACACGGAAAGACCTGAAGCTGATGGCACAGGACAAAAAGACTTGACATAAGTTTGTTGAAGGCCTATTATCCTGGCTGAGCTTAAGAGTGATAATGACACAGCCACCGCTACAAGACCATGTGAATAATTTATTCAAGCTTTCAACTTTAGTGGTGTCTCCATGCTCCATAGGGATTAGAAAAAAGGAGAAAGATTAAAAATAATTTTAGTTTGGTTGGTCGTTTTATTATAACAATTAAAATACTGCTTCATCAAGCATGTCGTAAGAGCCAGCTAACATGTGGTTGTGAATGGGGTTGACGACCTAATTTTGTAAAGCAAATTGATACAGAAACCACCGCTGCTAGAGCACAGGATTCCTTGAGTGTAATAGGATCAGCTGTAGTGGTAGCTCTATACTCCAGCTGGAGTGAGAATGAGGAGTACAGAGAGATGAGAGGTAGAGATGGGACAGAGAGATGAGATATGGAGAAATGAGACAGAGGGAGAGATGTGACAGAGAGGTGAGATGAGGAGAGATGAGACAGAGGGAGAGATGAGAGAAATGAGAAAGAGGGCTGGGAGAGAGATGAGAGGTAGAGATGAGACAGAGAGATGGAGAGAGATGAGAGATAGAGATGAGACAGAGATATGAGAGGGAGAGATGAGACAGAAAGGCCATTTGAAAAATGATGCATATCATCAACTATCCAGGACAGAACAGGTCATCATTTTTCGGCTACGCACTGGATACAACAGATTGAGATACCATCTATACCACAAATGCAAAATTAGTGCAACAGATCTCTGCACCTGCGGGTACCAGCCCGATGACGGTCGAACACCTCCAGCAGTACTGCCCAACCTACAGTAATGAACGGAGTAGCATATGGCAACAACCCACTTATGTCACCGAAAAACTGTTTGTAGATGTCGGGAACCTTGAGTTGACTACTGCCTTCATTAGAGTCATAAATGTGGAAGTCTGAAGGCGAACGAGGAAGAAGGAGAAGACAGAAAGAGAAAGATGAGACAGAGATATGGGAGAGAGCTGAGATATAGAGAGATTAGACAGAGATGAGAGAAGGAGAGATGAGACAGAGAGAGAGAGAGAGGAATAGATGAGAGATGAGAGAGATGAAAGGTACAAATGAGACATAGAGAGATGACAGAAATGAGAAACAGAGAGATGACACAGAGAGAGATGAGACAAAAATACAGGAGACAGAGAAAGAGAGAAATGAGACACATTAATGGGACAAAGGGAGATGACAGACGGAGAGATGCGAGAGATCTCAGATAAGACAAAGAGAGATGAGGCACTGCGAGATATAACAAAGAAAAAGAAGAGAGATGAGACAGAGAAAGGAAGAGAGATGAAAGAGATGAAACAGAGAGATATGAGGAAGAGAGAGACAGAGAAAGAAAGAGAGATGAGACAGAAAGAGATGAGATAGAGAGATGAGACAGAAAGAGATGAGATAGACATATAAGATAGGGAACGAAAGAGAGATGAAACAGAGATGAGACAGAGACAGAAAGAGAAACGAGACAGATTAGACAGAGAGAGATGAGACAGAGAACAAAAGAGATGAGACAGAGAGATATGAGACAGATAAAGACGAAGATGAGACAGAGATATGAGACAGAGGAAATTATAGAGATGAAAGAGATGAAAAATATAAAGAGGTAGACATGAGACAAAGAGAAATGAGAGAGAGAGAAAGAGAGAGAGAGAGAGAGAGAGAGAGAGAGAGAGAGAGAGAGAGAGAGAGAGAGAGAGAGAGAGAGAGAGAGAGAGAGAGATGGGACAGAGAAAACTGAGACCCAAAAAAAGTAAGAGGTGAGATAGAGTAGGCAGAGAGAATTGAGACAAAGAGAGATGAGACAGAAAGAGAAAGAGATCTGACATTGAGAAATATAGAGATAAAAGAGAGAGATGAGACAGAGACACGAGAAAGAGAGAAATAAGACAGATAATGGATAGATGAGAGTGAGAGAAAGTGAGACATAAGAGTGAGAGAGATAGAAATAAAAAGATGAATGAGAAAGATGGGAGAGAGAAAGGGAGATGAACAGAGAGAGATGAGAGAGAGAAAAAGAGAAATGAGAGAGAAAGAGAGGAGCGAGAAGGAGAGACGAGAGAAAGAAAGAGAGATGAGAGAGAAAAAAAGAGAGAGATGAGAGAACTGTTTTAATTTTAAAATGTGCTGTCATATAAATTAAATATAAAAGTAACTAATCCAGTTTTCAAGTTATTTGAGAGAGAGAGAGAGAAAGAGAGAGAGAGAGAGAGAGAGAGAGAGAGAGAGAGAGAGAGAGAGAGAGAGAGAGAGAGAGAGAGAGAGAGAGAGAGAGAGAGAGAGAGAGAGAGAGAGAGAAATGTAAAGGATGAGTACTGAAAGTTCATAAACTCAGTGTTTACAGTTGTAAGTCAAAATAATGAAGGTAAACAATTCTGTACCTGATATTTGAGGGCAGGTCTCGCTTTTTTTCTCGCCTCGGCGTAATAATGAACATTGTCATCGGGATACCGCTCCAGTACCACCGCCCACATCACAACACCAAGACAATAAGAGTCCATCTGAAACAAAAATAACAATGTAGTCTTAAGATTGCGATAAAGTTCTGTGAGGATTAATAATAATAATACTAATAATAAATTCTTTAAGCACCAAACACGGCGCATAAGGCAGAAACCAGTGCTCTCCAGGTTGTACGTTGTGACGCCACTCCTCTTAGCTCTTGCACATTGTTTAATCCCAACGTTCCTCCTTCTCTTATTATTGTTCTTCTGAGTGTTTCTTTTGATCTTCCTTTTTTCCTCTTACCCTCAGGAACCCAAGTGAGTGCCTGCAATGGTATTCTGTTGTTTTGCATTCGTAGGACATGACCGATATATGACCATCGTCTTTTCCTTATATAGTTGGAGACATATTTCTGCCTAGAGTCTTCTCTTATTTGCCGATTAGTCTTGAATTCTTTCCAACTGATGTTCATGATTTTTCTAAGACATTTGTTCTCGAATGTATTCAGCTTGTTCTCCAATGATTTTGTTATTTTCCAACTCTCACAGCCGTATGTTAACACTGAGATAACATTTGAATTAAACAGACGAAGCTTGGTATGTATATTCAATGATCGTAATTTCCAAATGTTAGATAATCTATTGAAAGCGCAAGCTGCCAAAGCAATTCTAGTATGAATTTCTCTTGTTGTGTCACCATCCTGAGTCATTTTACTGCCTAAATAATTGAAACTTTCAACTTTCTGTAGTTTTTCCCCGTTCAGGATGATATTAAAGTTCTCGTTAGAAAAGTTCATAACTTTAGTTTTAGAGGCATTTATTTGGAGACCTATTTTAACCGAAAGATGACACAAATTATTTACTGCTTCTTGGGATTGTCTGGGTGTTGAACTTAAGAATGCTAAATCATCTGCGAAATCCAAGTCCACCAGGAATTTTCCATTTGTCCATTTTATATCTAATTGTTCATTGTGGGTATAGTTTCTCATAACCCAATCAATAGCTATTCCAAAAAGTAGTGGTGACATAATACAGCCTTGTTTCACCCCTGTTTCTACTGTAAACCATTCTGTATTCCCTTTATTTGTTCTAACACAACATCTTGCATTGTCATATAGCGCTTTGATTATATTCACATATTTTGTTAGAAAACCATAGATTGTAAGTATCTTCCACAATGATGGGCGGTGTAGACTATCTGTTAAATATTGGCCATCAGTGTTAAATAGCCTCTTTCCATATATACTGTTGAATGGTGTATAGAAATGAAGTTGTATTGTTCCTTGTTCACACTGACATCAACCATATACAGGACCACAGTGTTAAGAGGTATGGTGGTCTGTGGAAGCTCCAATGTTAAGACTTGTTGTTGGCCACAGCGTTGCTCGTCAGGGTGGTTGTTAGGAATAGGAATATCAACTCGACCTACGCAGTGGTGTGTAGACATAGAGTGAGAGTATAATACGCGAATGATGAAAGAGTTCGAAGAGTTGATAAATGTTCTTTTTCTCACTCATGTATGGCTGGAAGTCATCGACGCCAACTGCTGTGTACTTTTTGTTACAGTTTAATTGGACGTACACATTCGACAGCACGGATACAGTGACAAATCACAGGTTGGCATAATACATCATGGTACAATTGATAAATGGTCTCGCAATGATACATGGGCACTCGTTGAATAATAGCACAATGGAATGTCAGTAGACAAGAACTCAGTATTGCCCATATATAATCGACAAATAAGAGAAGACTCTAGGCAGAAATATGTCTCCGACTATATAAGGAAAAGACGATGGTCATATATCGGTCATGTCCTACGAATGCAAAACAACAGAATACCACTACAGGCGCTCACTTGGGTTCCTGAGGGTAAGCGGAAAAAAGGAAGACCAAAAGAAACACTCAGAAGAACAATAATAAGAGAAGGAAGAACGTTGGGCCTAAATAATGTGCAAGAGCTAAGAGGAGTGGCGTCACAACGAACAACCTGGAGAGCACTGGTTTCTGCCTTATGCGCCGTGTTTGGCGCTTAAAGAATTTATTATTATTATTATATATATATATATATATGTATATATATATATATATATCATCTGAGTTTACTGACAAAGCACGTCAGTTTATAAACAATATTCAAGATGGCTTCTAGACATAACCTCGTCTAGCGAAGACTCCTTTAGATAATGTTCAGCACATATTTTTCATATAATCATATTGAACCGCTAGTAATGGGTTCTCATCTGTAGCAGTGATCTCTGGACTCATCAAGCGATAATACGGGGCATCCCTTTTCTCTTCTTGAAAGTCACAAAATATTTGGATACAAGATGGCTTCTCTCGTGAGCTATCACTCACTTTCTTTTTTTTTTATACAAACTAGGCAGCTGTATCAAAGCTGGTCATTCATTAAATGTCCTTATGGCTTTGTAGATTCTATCATTGATACAATTAGCTTCATCATAAAATATAGTGCTGCTAGAAATGAATGTCATCTTCATCTAGATAAATATTCCCTCAGACGTACAAATCGTGCGTCTGCCTATCGAAAACGATGGCTTCGTAAGAGAGTTCATAAGAAGTACTTTTGTTACCTTGGTATCAGAAATATGATTCTGCCATTCCTTGGCAATAAGAATAAACACTGGGGTAAAGCATACACGATAGGTCTAGACGACTATCACTTTCCCCATAAATATAGAGATCACTTTTTCCGGCGACAAGCCGATACAGAAAAACAACAGCGCCCATCAGGGCGAAGCCAAATCACTACTCTCTCGCGACACATCCGCCGAACAGCCCTTTGACCTTTCTAGCGACAAAGAACATACAGTTCGACTTAGATATGTAAAGATATACAGATATAAGACAGACTCGTCCTACCTAGACAAACAATACACATAAATTCAGGCCATAGATATACTGAAGCAAGAACAATCTATTTCTACCCAAACAAAGAATAAATCGCAGTAAAACTGGATTCATCCGCGGAGTTCGATCTGAAACTCCTTTCAAGGGGAAGTAACTCAATATTGACTTTTCCTTAAGCAAAAAAGTTTCTATTCTGTTTACAAAATATTTGCGAACATAACAAGCATACAAATGTATAATATTGCAAGATATCAAAGACTGCACGTAACAGTCTTACCACACCTCCCGGGAAAAAAAATGGAACTTTTTTTTTTTTTGAAATACATCTAGGAGCAACGTACAATAGGCTCACAACGCATGGGTAATGCGCAGATGAAAATATCAGGAATAATTATAACGCCTAATATGAGGCTAAGTCGACTTATGAAGCGACTGGTGAGAATATATCTCATAATCTGAGAGAAATTGTTTCTCTACGAATAAATGTTTCCAGGAAGGTGTGATCCACGTATAATACAATTATGGCAATTATACAATGCATAAAAAATTTCATACCATAATTTCGTATTAGATATCTTAAATTTATGATTTATGAAGAAAAATCATTAAAGAACAGCGGTGAATAAACATCACTGAACCGCTAAGTAGTGATACAATCATTATATTATTAAATTACAAATGTGTATCTATCTTGATATAGAAAAGGAACTATTATAGAACTAGACATATCAAGAAGTCTAAGACCTAATAGTTATGTGGAATCATGTGGGCATCTTGACAGAATGTCTGCCATCACATTATCTGATCCACGAATAGCTCGCACAGAGAAATGAAAGGGTTGAAGAGCAATTGCATATCGAGTAGACCTCGAGCTCTTCAAATTCTTACTCTGTATAGCAGTAAGAGCTTTTTGGTCGGTTTCTACTATGAAATGTGCGCCTAGAAGGAATCTCTGTAGTTTGAGGATCGACCAAACCATAGCTAATAGCTCACGGTCTAAAACCGAATAATTCCTTTCTGCCGCATTAAGTTTTCTGGAAATATACATTACAGGATGCAGAGTTCCAGAGTACTCTTGCATTAGTGCCGCTCCAATCCCAGTGGATGAAGCGTCACTACGAAGAACGAATGTCTTATCTTTAGTAGGTAGCACTAAAATAGGTGGTGTTGAAAACAATGTTTTAATCTTATCCAGAGAGCATTGGCATTCCTGAGACCAGTGGACCACATTAGGCGAACCTTTCTTTAGAAGTGTTGAAAGAGGTGCCATGATAGAGGATAGATTCTGAATGAATCTGCCATAAAATTGAATAAGACCTAACAGACTTCTCACCTGTTTTTTAGTCTTAGGGATTGAGATGTTAAGTATCTTACTAGTATTATGGTCCTCTGTCTTTAGGAAACCATGACCAACTCGGTGGCCTAGGAAAGAAATTTCGCTAAAACCAATATAGGCTTTAGAGGGTTTCGCTGTCAGGTTGTGCTCACGCAAAGTAGACAGCAATTCATCTAACCCTGAATAGTGATCTTCCCAAGTATCGCTGAAAAGACAGATGTCGTCTAGATATGCAATGACATCTGACCGATAAGATAGGATTCGGCGCATCATGCGTACGAATGTAGCTGGTGCGTTCATAAGACCGAAAGGCATAAAATTCCATTGGAACAAACCTCTAGGTGTTGAAAAAGCCGTGAGAGGTTTGGCGCGTTCAGATAAAGGAACTTGCCAATATCCTTTAGACAAATCAAGTTTAGTGAAAAAATGAGATTTGGAGAGTCGAGTAAGTAGCTCTTCCAGTAAAGGCATAGGTTCGGCATCGAACTTCGTTACTTGATTCAATTTTCGATAGTCAACGCAAAGACGTATGTTATTGTCTTTTTTACGAACAATAACCATCGGCGAAGAATATGCAGAGGTGGATGGTTCGATTATTTTCAAATCTATCATCTCATCCAACTCTTTCTCGACCTGTGCTTGAAAATGTATAGGTATAGGATAAGGTCTAACCCTAATAGGAGTATGGTCAGTTAGAACAATGTCATGTTCAATGACATGAGTTTGTCCAGGGATGTCAGTGAGTACATCCTGAAATGTTTGCAACATAGTTGAAACTTGTCGCTGTTCTCCTAGAGACAAATCAGGAGAGACAGTAACGTTCTTCCATGATTCACTAGAATGAAGTGGGATCATTGGAAGAGGAAGATTTACATCTGAAAAACTTGTTTCCTCATCCTGTATCACGGACAGTGATGAGTAATGACCATGTTGTACTGGAGAATTGTCCGTTGCTTGGAAAATGGGTTGCAAATAATCCGGACGTTCATGGAATTCAGTAAGCATATTGATGTGGAAGGTTTTATGCTTCCCATCAATATCGACAATATAGTCGACATCGGAAATTTTCGATATTATATCGTACGGACCTTTCCAAGAAATAAGTAATCTGTTTTCCCTACAAGGTAGTAATACAAATGCTTTGTCACCAGGACAAAGTTGTCGTAAGCATCTCTTCTTATTGGCAAATTGCCTTGCCTTCTGTTTCGCAAATTCAGAAGAAGAAGTTGCTAATTTGCATGCTTCGATAATCTTTTGTCTCAACGCGATGACATATTCGTAGGATGACTTTGTGTCATCGTCAATATTGTCAGATGTTATGAGATCGTGAAGCAACGACATAGGGCCACGCGGACGCGCGCCAAAGACGAGTTCAAAGGGAGAAAATCCTGTATGTTCATTGGGTACCTCTCTGTAAGCGAAGAGGGCCGCAGGTAAAACTCTGTCCCAGTCTTGAGGATGATCCTCAGTTATCTTCCCTAGTAAGTTTTTAAGTGTTCTATTAAGGCGTTCGACCATACCATTAGACATTGGATGGTAGATACTACTTAAAGATCTATCTATCTGCAGAGTAGACATTACTTGAGACATGGTATCTGATATTAGTTGGGTGCCATGGTCTGACAATATCTCTCCGGGAAACCCCAGACGAGAAAATATAAGCCAAAGAGCATCTGCAATATCAGCAGTAGTAATGCTCTTCAGAGGAATAGCCTCTGGCCAACGTGTGCACATATCAACACACGTCAAGATAAACTGATGTCCTCTGGCAGACTTGATCTTAAATGGACCAATAATGTCTATGGCCATTTTTTGAAACGGCCGAATAGGAATGTCCGCCGCCTGAATGGGTGCAGCATGCCGTGGACCTTTGGATTTAACTTCCTGACATACTTTACAAGATCGACAATAAATCCGTATGTCCTTGTTTACCAATGGCCAAAAGAAAGCCGCAAGGACTCTTGACTTAGTACGGGAAAAACCCATGTGTCCAGCACACTGAGAGTCGTGAGCGTGCTGCAAAATTTTAACTCTCAAATTCTTGGGAACCAGGATTTGAGAATGACTTGACGTAATGGAGTCTTGAACCATACGTACAAGTACGCCATTCTTCTGTGTAATCCACGATTTACGACTTGTGTCTTTATTCGGATCACCTTTAGTTGCAAGAATGAAGAATTTCTTCAGAGTGGGATCATCTTCTTGCTGTTTTATAAACGAGTCACGAGAAATTACCAAGGGATTATCTTGGTTATGCACTTCATTATCTTCAGTAGATGAAGTTTGAGGCATATTAAGAGCCTGAGCTCTAGTGACTACAGCGTTAGCAATCTGCATGTTTTGCCTTTCCCACGCGGAAATTTGTTGCGGAGTGCATTCTTTGACTCCATGAATGCGACCGATGATGAGGTCAGCGATCGGATTCGGAAGAAGACATGCGTGTACATCTCCTGTAAAGAAAGGAGTAGCAATCCTAATGATAGCAGTAGAGTATTTCTCTAATGTGCCGCCAAATGTTACACATTTGACTACTTGTCCAGTGGCACGGGAAGGATCCACGAGTGACTGCCTAACACCAATTGTGGTGCATCCAGAATCAAATAGCACAGAGACTGGATTGTTATTCACTAAACCCTTATGTAAGACAAGAGAACCTCTTCCATCGTGCGCGACTGATGCCAGAAGAGCAGGAAGAGGATGGCCACAGCTTAAAGTAGACACTGTGGTTGGCTCAAATAACGTTTTGCATTGGGGGCACTGAGATGCTCTCCCAAAATCAAAAGCGGCACATGCCATATTACTAGCATCATTATTATCTTTACTCTGTTTATAGGCTTCATGGGACTCTTGTTGTGCAGAGTTTGCCTGAAAATGTGGTTTATGTCTTTTGTTTTGAGATCTACCTCGGTTATTATCACCTCTGTAGTTATTGTTACCTCTATTGTAACCCCTATTTGGGTTTGAGTCATAGTTCTCTTGGTTACCATTATCATATTCATTATAATGAGTATCTCTGTAATTATGATCTTGTTGACTCCAAGACGGATAACCCTGATAGTTTCTATAATTACTTCCTCTACGGAAATTCCTATAATTATGACCACCCCTGTGTCGAGAGCTATCAGCTCGTCTCCAGTTCTTTGAAGAAGAACCCTGAAATGATTGGTTACCTTGGTTTTGATAACTATTATGGTTACCTTTTTTATCAAATCTGTTTTGAGGTCCCTGAAATCTGTGTGAATAATTGGGATTGTATGGTGTTGCTGAAGCAACTGGCATACTCTCCTTAATCTTAGTGTTGCCAAAAGTCACGTCGGGGTGTGCAGTGACATATTGGGAACAATATTCTTCCATTTCCTTTAGAGATTTGGGTTTACGCTCATGTATAAATTCAAGGAATGGTTTGTTAACACATGACATAATCTTATCTCTGAGCAACAAATCCATAAGTCCTTCATACGTTTTTTCTGTTTTGGAAAGCTCAATCCAACGATCAACTGTGAGACGTGCCTTTGCAGTGAATTCTGAGAATTCTACACCTGTCTCAGGCACCATCGTCTTAAACAAAAGGCGATAGCCTTCCTCACTTAGCTGGTATTTTTTTATCAAAGCCGCCCTAATGACATCATAATTATCCTTATCTGCTTCTCCTACAAGGCATAATCTAGTCAAAGATTCACCTTTCAAGTTTTCTGCTAATTGATTAGCGTATTGTGATTTATCCACATTATGTGTACGACAAGAACGTTCAAATCTATCCAGCCAGAATGTAATATCGTCACTGGACTGATTGAACGGTGGAACCTTAACCTTGTAAGTAGAAGGTTTACCCTTACCACTAGATGCCTGATTAACATTACTCATACTTGTCAATCTCAATTTCTCTAACTCAAATGCTAAAAGTTCTTTTTGGTGTTCATGTTCTCTTATTGCTTTTCTCTCTTCTGCAGCAGCTTCATCTTTTCTTTTTTCTTTTTCCATTTCCATCTGGAATCTTTTTTCTTCAGTCTGTATCTGCAATTTCTTTTGTTCAGCTTCTCTTTCTAATCTTTTCTCTTCAGCCAGAGCTTTTTTCTCTTCTGCAGCAGCTTTTCTCTCTTCAGCAGCAGCAGCAGCTTTTCTCTCTGCAGCAGCAGCAGCTTTTCTCTCTTCTGCAGCAGCAGCAGCTTTTCTCTCTTCTGCAGCAGCTTTTCTTTCTTCTGCAGCAGCTTTTCTTTCTTCTGCAGCAGCAGCTAATGTCTTGTCATATTGAGCAACTGTCCATTCTTCTAATTTTTGACCAGTCTTATCAAGGGATTTCCCTTGTGCAATGAAGTATTCTAATGTAGACATGATGTCTAACAATAATACTGTGACGTACGTCTAGTTTGACTACTGAATTTTCCCTGATATGATGGATGATTTAAAGGGACCTTTAGCTTTTCATAACATTAGAACCCCTGAACATTTGTTGTAACTTTTCGTTTGCCAGAACTCATTCCACCGGGACTCATTTAGATACAGCGACGAGATCAAGAGACAGACAGAGGGATCTTAGGGGAGACTATCGGCGCTATCAAAGACAGTAGTTTTCCCTGATACGAGACGCAGTTGCTTGCCGCTAATTTCGCGTCTCGGTGTCAATCGAGGAACCGAGCGAACGGGGGAAAGCGAAACGGGCAGCAGCGAGCGGATACGAAGACCAGGGGGCGGTTTCTTCTCTTGATTTGGCGGTCAGATCCCCAAAAGTTCGTGAGATCAAATAAGTTGTCAAGTTTATCATGTCCCACTCAACTTACATTTCATTTTAGCTAAATAGACCATGTAGAACTAGACACGTTATCACTCGCTGGCCAGATCTTTACAGAAGCACTAGCTTTATTGAAATCTTGTTATAGATTTTCCCCTGGATTTTATATATATTTGCAGTGATTTCTAATTCTGTGCAAAGCGGTAATATATATTGTGTAAAGTGATCAGTGGTCTAGCTCAGTCATTCTATTTAAAGGGATTCTGTGTTAATTTAAATCTATTTAATTAAACCATCTCAAGAGTTCCAGTTTTAAATATAATGATCTATCTATTATATTATTTCAAAAGATAATAGATGCTTAAATTAACTTTTAAAGTCGCGAAGGAATTTATAATTAATAAATTCAGTTAAGTCCTAGTTTTATAGATGTGGGTTTTTAACCACTAGAATTCGCGCAGTGTTTATTAAATACATAATTAAATACTCGAGTGTATTATAGGCTTAACGGGAAATTCATCGCGCTTTAGAAGGTTATTTGTTTTCGGTATATTACATGTCTTTTTTTCTTTCATACAGAGTGATCGTAACCTGTGCGATCCCAGCATTAAGAAAGCAATAAAGAAATCAATCTAAGCAAAGCAAAGCATAAACAGTGTGTAGAGTTCCCCTGACGCAGAACTTGTTGAGACTGTGTAAATTTTTAATCTTTGAGGCGATTCTATGTTTGGAATTCCGCTATCTAACTTATAGCAAAGAAAGCACACCCAAAGACAAATTTAACGCACCATCAAACAACTTAAGTCGTAACGGGAAGAAGAACACTGGCCCGAGCTTTGTTAGTTTACTGACACAGAGAGATAATTCATAATTTCCTGAACAGTGATGTGACTAGTTTTCTCACTGGACTTAAACCATACCTCACGGATAAAGTGTACCAGCACGCGTAAGAATTTTATTATCCGCGGCATAGTCAAATAGACCACACCATCCTCACCCCGGTATCAGAGACCGTGCCCTCCCATAGAAACTGTTATTAAGAAAAGAGACACAACTACAGATTCATTTTCCAGCGATTACGGGATCCTTTTATGTGCTGACCGCCTACCCGATAATCTGGGGCTAGAACTTGAACAAACACTCATACATTTAGTTGAGGTGTAACTGCTGTTGTGTTATTCTATGGAGTGCAAGATTTTTTCACAATCGGTAAGTGAGAGCAAGATGAGTGAAGGCCTTTGCTAGCGCGTGTATGAATGACAGGAAATTAATTCTTTTGTGTGACCATTTTGTTAACTTGCTTACCTGGTAACATATATCTTTTCTGTATACCCTACATTGTTCCTTTAAGTGGGATAGTTGATAATTTGTTAACTCTGTTTAAAACCACCTCCTTTCCATTTGCTTAGTAAAGGGAAGAACAGCTGGGAAGAACAGGTTTTTTTTTCTATCACTTATACCTAACTTGGTAACACCTCTTTCAGAGTAATTAACTTTACTGTTAGGTTAACGTACCCGTGTTCCTGATATTATCTATCTCTGGACTGGGTTTGTCTTTGTCTAATGAGCGGGAAGGGCTTAGTCGATACCAATCTTCTTCACCCCCTCCCAAACTTGTTATTTGCATTTGTGTACTTATGATAATTTATGTAATATCTGATATTTTTAGTGATTGATGTTTAAAGTGAATAAAATCACCTAAACTCATTTAGTTCTGTGTGTTGGATATACCCAAAGCCCAACTTTTCCCCTATTCGTTTAATATAGTTTGTATCAACGTCGTGTGTGTGTTTGAAAACACCAAATCGGTGAGCGCGCAGATGCGAGTCTGGAAAACTGGCAAATAATTGTTTGACCAGGAGAGTGAAAGAGAAGATTGAGAGACACGATTTGTCGTAAATAAGTCTGTCTTTACTCTCCTCCAGCACGCTGTGAAGTAACTATTAAATCTCTACATTTTCTATCACTGAGCTTTCCATCATCATTTTCCACTCTAAACCGGACCACTATTTCTACGACTCTTTTCTCTCAAAATAAATTTACGACAATATTTGGGGGCTCGTCCGGGATAATTTTGAGATACATTTGAGGCAATCGCATAGCCGGGTTAAAGATATTTTGAGTCTGATTTAGTTTGGGTCTAACTAGGTAGAGTGTGAATGATTTGTCTTTGTGAATTAGGGAAATAAATAAATAATTACACCCCTAGACAAACGTTCTTTAAGTATTTGGGTTGTCCACACAGCATATTTACAGGTTGTTTTCTCTCCACAGCAGTAGAAAGTACAGATAAACAAATATATTTGCTATTTTATTATCCTCTGGCGGAGATAATTCAATTGCTTTCTTTATAAGAGTTGCTGGGATTGCGTGATTGTTTTACAGTCACTAAGGTTTTTGAAGTCAAAAAGAGTTGAGCTTAGCTAAAGACGGATTGTTCTGATTTTTAAAAATTAAGTTAACAACGTCTCATCTCAATAATTGACTTTAGGGACGGAGTTTGTTGTCAGAGATTAAAAATTTAGGGAAATTTTTTTTTTTCCTTTTAAATTGTTTTAATATAAATTTTTCTCTACTGTTAGTAAAAGTAGATTCTTTTCCAGTGTAACTTACCATTTAGTGGCATAGTCGCTTGCGTTTAGAGCCTTAATTGCCAGATAATAGCAGCGATAAGTTTGCACAGTACAGGTAGGAGGTAACACAGGTAAATTTGTACTTGTGTTTTTTTCTCGTAGCGGTTCAGAGTTCCTCCCTTTCGCGTTTCTTCTTACTAGTTCTCTAAGCATACTTCATCTTATTCTTTAACAATGGCAGAGAGGATAAAGATGAGGTCCATCTTGAGGCTGGAAGCGAAAGAGGCAGGATTAGATGCAGAAGCTGCAAACGCGTTTATTAACCAGGAATTGGAAATATATGACGCGGAGCAACAGAGAGCCGAAGCTGAGAGGAAGGCGGAGCAACAGAGAGCAGAAGCTGAGAGGAAGGAAGAGAAAGAAAGAACAGAGAGGAGAGAAGCCCAGGAGAGGGCAGATAAGAAAGAAGCGGAAGAACGTCTTTTGGAACAGAAGAAAATTGAAGCAGAGATGGAAACTCGCAGAGAGAGAGAGAGACAAGGAAAGACAGCATCAACTGGCGCTTAAGGCTCTAGAGAGTCGGGGCGCCTCTACTTCGACTAACGGAGAGCCGTCTTCGCCCCAGTCTCAATCAATGGACCTCTCCAGTACTCAATCTGCCCAATTAACTGCTATGTCGTTTTCTTTAGAATCTTTTCCTAGCCCTAACGAAAAAATTGACAGCTACCTAGAAAAATTCGAGAGACTCGCGAATCTTTATGGGTTAGAGAGTACCCGCTGGGCGCTCAAACTTTCAACGTCACTGAAAGGCAATGCTTATGACGTGTACACAAAGCTGGGACCGAATCAACATGATTACGACATGTTGAAAAAGGCCTTACTACAGCAGTTTGAGATGACTGCCCGAAAGTTTCTGCAGTTGTTCAGAAACAGCCGAAAAGAGAGCACGGAAACATTTCCCCAGTTCTCTTCACGTCTCACGGGTTATCTGACAAAGTGCATTGAATTATCTGACCTACCTCTTTCATATGAGGGACTCCTCGAACTTGTTCTTGTGGAGCAGATAAAATCCACTTTGTCGAATGAAACACGTAGATTTTTGGCTGAACAGGGGGCAGTCAGGCTTGAAGACATACTCAATAAAGCCGAACGCTATAGCAATGCAATGGCCGAACTTCCCAGCACTAAACGTAAACCCACCGATGAGCCATCTCGAAAACAGAATCTAGAGCAGGCATCCTATTCTTCCACTTCCTCTCAACATTATAACCAACGAGATAACAATACCCAGAAACCTCCCCAGGAAAAATCGAAATTCTACAAAACCCGATACCCCCCAACAAAAATTCTGATCAACCCAACAAGCCTACGTGGCAGCGCGGCCACCAAGGTCAAGGAAAAGGGAAGACCCCTACACCAGGAACGTCTGATCAGGGCAAACAAACCGGTGCAAACCGCATTGGATGTTTGCATACAGCCTCGAAAGGTAGAGTCAATGTCAGTGATTCTCAACCTGAGGGGGACCGACCCTCAACTCGAGGAACTGTAATTTTGAACGGTACCTCTACTACTTGTCTTTTTGACACTGGATTAAGTTTTGATTGTATTGTCGCTAGGCACCTAGTCAAACCCGGTCAGGAGACAGAGGAAACCGTCAAACTTAGTGGAGTTTTCAGGAGTGATGCACCCAGGACGCTTCCTATCGCACTGGTAGAAATACACTCTGACTTTGTCAGAGGAGTTATTAAAGCGGCCATAATGGATGATCCGATCTACCCAGTTATCCTGGGATGTAGATATGTGTTCATTGGGAGACCTAAGGAGCCGATTGTGGCAGCGGTAACCACAAGAGGGCAAGCCAAGAAGGAGAGGGAGCCTGCGCCAAACTTGTTGCCGAATGAACTGAAGGAGGCGCAACAAAAGGACCCTACTCTGGCGCCCTGCTTTAAAAAACTGCCCATGGCTAAGGACCCCAGACACAACGGAGACATCTTTTCTAAGGATGGTGTATTGTATCGTAGAACGGGCAACCCGGACACGGGGAATAACCAGCTCCTAGTACCGACGCAGTACAGAAACCAGATCTTAGAAATGGGGCACTCTCTTCCCTTTAGCGGACACATGGGACAAAACGCCACTATTCAGCGAATAAAAAACCACTATTGGTGGCCAGGAATGAACTCTGACATTGTCAGGTATGTGAAATCCTGCGCCCAGTGCCAACGGGTAGCACCCAAGCACTTGACACCCCCAGTACCTATGGGGCAAATGCCAATAGTAGGGACTCCATTTGAACGGGTTGCTGTCGACATTATTGGTCCTCTGGAAAAGACCAAAAGAAGGAACAGGTTCATCCTGACCTTAGTTGACACTTGCACTATGTGGGCCGAAGCCGTACCGCTACCATGCACTAATTCCAAGCATGTCGCAGAAGCCCTTGTGCAAATTTTTACACGGTTGGGATTCCCTCAACAAGTTTTGACGGACAATGGATCCCAATTCCGTAGCCTGTTAATGGAGGAGATCTTTAAGATCTTGAGGGCCAAACATATCCACACAAGTCCCTACCATCCGGCCGGAAATGGGCTCGTGGAACGTTTTAACGGTACCCTCACCATGATGTTACGTAAGCTGGGTCAGGAGAAACCGGAAGACTGGGACCAATATATATCGGCTGCCTTATTCGCCTACCGAGAGGTACCCCAAGCGTCTACGGGTTTTGCGCCAGCTACACTTTTATTTGGCAGACCTATTAAGGGGCCACTAGAAGCCTTACTTCGGTCCCTGACAGACCAGAAGGCTGACGAGACAGTCGTCTCTGCAAGCAAGTATGTATCTGAGCTTAAGGAAAGGCTAAAGCTAGGATGGGATCTAGCTACTACCAACCTTAAGAAAGCCCGCGCTAAAATTACTAAAAGATACAACAAAGCTGCAAAAGAGAGAGAACTACAACCAGGGGAGAAAGTCCTATTGCTACTTCCAACCGGAAGCAATAAACTTCGCATCGGATGGCAAGGACCGTTTACCGTCCTTAAAAAGATCTCACGTACCAACTACAAGATCTCCATCAAAGGAAAGGAGAAGGTCTTCCACATAAATCTGCTAAAGAAATATTTGGAAAGACCGGTGCCATCCTCCGAGCATCTCCTGGCTGTCGCCATAGCAACGGAAGACGAGGAAGATGATGATGGTTGCATGGAGTATCCACTGCAACCCACAGAATCCTTTAAAGATGTCAAGTTCGGCGACAATCTCTCACCAGAACAACAAACAGAAACCAGGGCTCTACTAAAACAGTACAGTGCAGTCTTAACGGATGTACCTGGTCGAACAAATCTCATTGAATTTGATATGAAATTAACAAACGAGACCCCTGTTCAAACCAGAGTTTACCCCATCCCGTACGCTAAAGCTGATGCACTTCGCGGAGAAATAGACAAGCTGCGTCAGGCAGGAATTATCAGTGAGTCTACATCTCCTTACAGCTCGAGTGTAGTGCTGTTGCAGAAGCCCAATAAGGAAGTTCGGCTGTGCATTGATTACAGGTTGCTAAACGCTGTAACGGAATTCCAGCCCGAACCTCTCCAAACTGTTTCTGAGTTGTTCACCAAGCTCAGCAAAGCAAAGATCTTCTCCAAGATTGACCTCAGCAAAGGTTATTATCAAATACCAGTCAAGGAGGAAATTAAACCTTTGTTAGCTTTCAGCACTAGTGAAGGACATTACACATTTAACGTGATGCCGTTCGGTTTGCATAACGCACCAGGAGTGTTCACCAGGATGATGAGGAAGCTTCTAGAACCTTTGCAAAGTCCCCATATCCATAATTTCATGGATGACATCTTAATTGCATCGGAAACCTATGAAGAACATATTGCTACGGTTGCTATGCTCCTCAGGAGACTACAGGAAACGGGTCTCACAGCCAGACCTAGCAAATGTCTCATCGGGTTTGAACAGTTAGACTTCCTGGGGCACACTATTTCTCACGGATGCAGTTGGCCTATTAAGAAGAACGTGGAGAAAATAGTGGCAGCAAAAAGACCCCGAACGAAGAAAGACGTACGTTCCTTCATATCGCTATGTGCATACTATCAGAAGTACATCCAGAACTTCAACGGACTGACGGCACCTCTGACTGACCTCACAAAGAAAGGTTGTCCTGATAAGGTCATATGGGATCAAAAGTGCGAACACGCGTATAGCACTTTGAAAGGACAGTTGTCTGCATACCCCATTTTGAGGTTGCCTGACCTCAAGAAACCTTTTGTACTGAGAGTCGACGCGTCAGGTCAGGGCATCGGGTCAACACTGCTTCAAGCCGATGACAGTGACCTGAACATGCTATTTCCAGTTGCCTATGGCAGTCGGAAATTAAATAAAGCGGAACGGAACTACAGCGTAGTTGAAAGGGAATGTCTTGCTCTGATTGACGGTATCAGACGCCATCATGAGTTTCTTTATGGTACATCTTTCACGGTGCAAACAGACCACGCTCCGTTAGCATTTCTTGGTGCCAATAAAGAATTTAACGCAAGGATCATGCGTTGGGCGCTCTTTTAAGCGTTTATTCTTTCAAAGTGGAATATATTCCGGGAAGACAGAATGTCGGGGCTGATTTTCTGAGTAGAAACTGGTCTACAGAGGAAGAAGAGCAAACTGAAGATACCACTCATCCTAAAATCACCAATCAGGTCACCTCCATTGTCAAAAATGAAAACATGAAAAATGGTTTCATGTCTAAAAGTGGGGACGATTGTGACGTACGTCTAGTTTGACTAGTGAATTTTCCCTGATATGATGGATGATTTAAAGGGACCTTTAGCTTTTCATAACATTAGAACCCCTGAACATTTGTTGTAACTTTTCGTTTGCCAGAACGCATTCCACCGGGACTCATGTAGGATACAGCGACGAGATCAAAGAGACAGACCGAGGGATCTTAGGGGAGACTATCGGCGCTATCAAAGACAGTAGTTTTCCCTGATACGAGACGCAGTTGCTTGCCGCTAATTTCGCGTCTCGGTGTCAATCGAGGAACCGAGCGAACGGGGGAAGCGAAACGGGCAGCAGCGAGCGGATACGAAGACCAGGGGGCGGTTTCTTCTCTTGATTTGGCGGTCAGATCCCCAAAAGTTCGTGAGATCAAATAAGTTGTCAAGTTTATCATGTCCCACTCAACTTACATTTCATTTTAGCTAAATAGACCATGTAGAACTAGACACGTTATCACTCGCTGGCCAGACCTTTACAGAAGCACTAGCTTTATTGAAATCTTGTTATAGATTTTCCCCTGGATTTTATATATATTTGCAGTGATTTCTATTTCTGTGCAAAGCGGTAATATATATTGTGTAAAGTGATCAGTGGTCTAGCTCAGTCATTCTATTTAAAGGGATTTTGTGTTAATTTAAATCTATTTAATTAAACCATCTCAAGAGTTCCAGTTTTAAATATAATGATCTATCTATTATATTATTTCAAAAGATAATAGATGCTTAAATTAACTTTTAAAGTCGCGAAGGAATTTATAATTAATAAATTCAGTTAAGTCCTAGTTTTATAGATGTGGGTTTTTAACCACTAGAATTCGCGCAGTGTTTATTAAATACATAATTAAATACTCGAGTGTATTATAGGCTTAACGGGAAATTCATCGCGCTTTAGAAGGTTATTTGTTTTCGGTATATTACATGTCTTTTTTTTCTTTCATACAGAGTGATCGTAACCTGTGCGATCCCAGCATTAAGAAAGCAATAAAGAAATCAATCTAAGCAAAGCAAAGCATAAACAGTGTGTAGAGTTCCCCTGACGCAGAACTTGTTGAGACTGTGTAAATTTTTAATCTTTGAGGCGATTCTATGTTTGGAATTCCGCTATCTAACTTATAGCAAAGAAAGCACACCCAAAGACAAATTTAACGCACCATCAAACAACTTAAGTCGTAACGGGAAGAAGAACACTGGCCCGAGCTTTGTTAGTTTACTGACACAGAGAGATAATTCATAATTTCCTGAACAGTGATGTGACTAGTTTTCTCACTGGACTTAAACCATACCTCACGGATAAAGTGTACCAGCACGCGTAAGAATTTTATTATCCGCGGCATAGTCAAATAGACCACACCATCCTCACCCCGGTATCAGAGACCGTGCCCTCCCATAGAAACTGTTATTAAGAAAAGAGACACAACTACAGATTCATTTCCAGCGATTACGGGATCCTTTTATGTGCTGACCGCCTACCCGATAATCTGGGGCTAGAACTTGAACAAACACTCATACATTTAGTTGAGGTGTAACTGCTGTTGTGTTATTCTATGGAGTGCAAGATTTTTTCACAATCGGTAAGTGAGAGCAAGATGAGTGAAGGCCTTTGCTAGCGCGTGTATGAATGACAGGAAATTAATTCTTTTGTGTGACCATTTTGTTAACTTGCTTACCTGGTAACATATATCTTTTCTGTATACCCTACATTGTTCCTTTAAGTGGGATAGTTGATAATTTGTTAACTCTGTTTAAAACCACCTCCTTTCCATTTGCTTAGTAAAGGGAAGAACAGCTGGGAAGAACAGGTTTTTTTTCTATCACTTATACCTAACTTGGTAACACCTCTTTCAGAGTAATTAACTTTACTGTTAGGTTAACGTACCCGTGTTCCTGATATTATCTATCTCTGGACTGGGTTTGTCTTTGTCTAATGAGCGGGAAGGGCTTAGTCGATACCAATCTTCTTCACCCCCTCCCAAACTTGTTATTTGCATTTGTGTACTTATGATAATTTATGTAATATCTGATATTTTTAGTGATTGATGTTTAAAGTGAATAAAATCACCTAAACTCATTTAGTTCTGTGTGTTGGATATACCCAAAGCCCAACTTTTCCCCTATTCGTTTAATATAGTTTGTATCAACGTCGTGTGTGTGTTTGAAAACACCAAATCGGTGAGCGCGCAGATGCGAGTCTGGAAAACTGGCAAATAATTGTTTGACCAGGAGAGTGAAAGAGAAGATTGAGAGACACGATTTGTCGTAAATAAGTCTGTCTTTACTCTCCTCCAGCACGCTGTGAAGTAACTATTAAATCTCTACATTTTCTATCACTGAGCTTTCCATCATCATTTTCCACTCTAAACCGGACCACTATTTCTACGACTCTTTTCTCTCAAAATAAATTTACGACAAACTATAATA